>JBCNJP010000006.1:5038038-5080172 GCA_039602395.1 Deinandra increscens subsp. villosa | reverse complement strand
TGTCACACCCCCAAATTCCCACTAACGGAGTATAACCGTGTGGGGTGTGAGCCAGACCAGGATCCAAGATTTTAGTTACAACCAAGCCATAACAGTAAATGAATAAAAGATAAGGGGTTTCAAAATAAGTAGAGGAAAGTTTGTTTTACGAATACATAAGTTAGTTTAAAAGGGATCAGCGGAAGCAAATTAGTGATTACAAGTTTGATATACAAAAGACATGTTCATAAAGTTTGGAAATATGAATTTCCCAAAAGTTTGCCAAAGAGAGAGTACTGCCGCCATCCGTGCCATCCATGAATCCACCTAACGACCTGAAAAGTAAACAACGATCAAGTGTCAGCTAAAAGGGCTGGTGAGTTCACTAAGTCAGTCTACACAACACCATGTAGACCAAAAATGCATACGAAACATAAAGAATTAAGTTCGTAATCTAGAAATGTAAGTATTATCCGTATCGTTAGGTAGCTAGCCTATGCTTATGCTCCTCTGAACGTTCGTAACCAAAGCTGACATTGTATTTGATAGGTATTCACCTATGTAATTTGCCTTCCCCGTGTCTTTCCCGATCACGGTATCTTAGGCTAATATTGGTCTCAGTCCGACCGCCAGTCGGGAGGGTGCATCCTGTGCACCGCTGAGCGGGGGTGTCAATCCCCAGTAGATCTACTCAACATTACCTCGCTATTCTATACTAATGGCCCGATAAGTAAGGACTTTTGTTTATAAAGCAATTCAGTGAACATGTGATATAATGGGATAAATACTCAAGTAAAGAAATACCTTTACCGTGTGTTGCCACCCCTTACCGGATGCAACTATAACAGTAAGTGAAACTCACCTTAGGTTGCTCGGCTTAAGCTTCAATAAATCCAATTGCGAATGTTAATGAGGACCTAATAATCACATTAAGGTCTTAGGCGTAAGGTTGTGTTTAAAACTACTAGCACGTTGGAAAACACGACACGACATAACGACACACGATACCGATGGTTGATCATACACAAGGGTTCATATACATCAGAAGTCCAAGCAAGTATTATCATAGTATAAAGCATGCAAGTCATGGCATATCATTTCAAGTAAATTGTACAAGTTTGGATTCTGGTCACAATTTCGCTAGCAGTTTCGCTAGGCAGTTTCGCTGTGTGCACGGGCAGCACTTTCGCTAGGCAATACCCGATGACACAGTTTCGCTAGGCCAGTTTCGCTCGAAACTGTTGGCACAGTTTCGCTAGCCTAGTTTCGCCCGAAACTGGTTTGAACTTTCGTTCAGGGAATTTCGCTCGGTAGTTTCGTTCGAGCAGGTCTGGTTGGTTTACCCGGCGACACTATAGTTTCGCTCCATAGTTTCGCTGGATGAAGATATACGTAGTTTCGCTACCTAATTTCGCCTGATGAAGGCACAGTTTCGCTAGTCGCTAAAAAACCCGTAAATTTGACTAAAAACCTTTCTAACAGCTTCTGTATCACATGCAATTCAATATCTAGCATACCTAAACGTTTACCAACATCATATAAGCAATTTTTAACACCTAAAACATGGTTTCTAGTCATCAATTTACCAAGAATGCATTTTCACATAAAGAAGCCTAATCTAGCCTAGATCTTCATACTGGCATGTCAAGATACAGAATTTATGTTATGTCTAGCATCCCTAAGCATCATAGCAGTAGTAGAAGTCATTGCATGTGGATTTTAAGCATACATTTTAGTTAAGCACACAAGAAATGCATAAAGAAGGTTTATGTGACTCACGGTTGATTTCCAATGCTTGAATGGATGGAAATTCGGGGCTGGAATCACTGTGGTTCGAGCTGTTTCCTTGCTGGCCGGAGATCTCGAGAGAGGGAGAGTGCAGAAGTGTGTGTATTTGTGAGGAATGAGTAAAAATGAAAAGGTTGGCTTGGGTTTCCTATATATCAGGTGCTAGTTTCGCCGGCAGTGTCGCTGGTAGTTTCGCTGGCAGTTTCGCTAGCCACGCGAAACTGGTCATGCATTAGCTACCGGGCGAAACTGTAATTTCGCTCGATAGTTTCGCTGGCCACCAAGAAGGGGTCACTTTACATTCTAAGTAAGACAAGCACAATTTCTCGATAATCACACAATTACACCCTAAATCAAATAAACACGTTGCATATAACTTCACGTAATGGTAGTAAGTAAATAAACACATAGCACATATGGACGGGTTCGGTGATCAACCAAAGGTCATGGACGTATTCGGTCTAGACACGTATTTGTTACTGTTTATAATATGGCTAACGGAGATTGTCTAACGAAACTGATGGAATTAACGAAAAAACTTAACGGAGCTAACTTGGGAAGTTACAATTGTCACAGTTTGCAAGCTTTGCAAGTCCATTTATGGACTCAAGTAAGCATCTCGAAGCTGGAATCTTCGTTTTGATTAGAAGGTCAAAGAGTTTGGCTTTGAACAAAACCAAGATGAGCCTTGTGTTTACAGAAAGGCAAGTGGGAGCGCTGTATCGTTCCTCGTACTGTACGTGGACGATATATTGATCATAGGGAACAACATACCCATGCTTAACGAAGTTAAGAAATGGCTTTCATCTTGTTTCGCTATGAAAGACCTTGGAGAAGCCGCTTACATTCTGGGAATCAAGATTCACAGAGATCGATCTAAGCGCCTTAGGACTCAGTCAAAGCACATACATAGATAAGATCATAGCTCGGTTCAATATGAGCAACTCCAAGAAAGGAGCAGTTCCCATGACTAAGGGAACAATATTGGATAAATCTCAAGCACCTAAAACGGAGCGCGAGATAAGCCAAATGGCCTCGATCCCATTTGCCTCTGCTATTGGATCTATCATGTATGCCATGCTCTGCACACGACCGGATGTCTCGTATGCACTGAGCGTGACAAGTCGGTACCAACAGACGCCAGGGCTAGCTCACTGGACGGCTGTAAAGAACATACTGAAATACTTGAGAAACACCACTGACATGTTTCTCGTATTCGGGGGTGTTGATGAGGAGCTCACTGTAAGATGTTACACTGACGCTAGTTTTCAGACTGACCGAGATGACTCTCGCTCACGGTCGGGATTCGTATTCACTCTTAACGGAGGGGCTGTTTCTTGGAGAAGCTCAAAACAGCCAGTAGTAGCTGATTCTACTACTGAATCTGAATACATAGCCGCCTCAGAAGCTGCTAAAGAAGCCGTGTGGATGAAGAAGTTCATATCCGATCTCGATGCTATGCCGAGTATTAGGCAGCCCATCGAGATGATGTGCGATAACACAGGCGCTATAGCTCAAGCCAAAGAGCAATGGTCCCATAAGATGGCCAAGCACGTACTGAGGAAATTCCACTACATAAGAGAAGTAGTCGACAGAAATGAAATCAAGATAAACAAAGTACACACAGATCAAAACTTAGCTGATCCCTTTACTAAGCCTATGACTCAGGAGACTCATATACGCCACAGAGAAGCGATAGGGCTTAGATTAGCTAAAGACATGTTTTGATTCAGTATTTGGATGTATGAACACAAACAGTTATCTATATTATTCTTATTCCATCTGTTTTATGCAATAAAGAATTACATAAGTGTGTTCAATATTTGTACGTTTAATCCATGGACAATAAGTGCTTGTCCTAAATGTCCGTAGTCGATTAGATAGTGGGAGCTATACTAAAGAAAGACTATTGTGACTAGTTGAACTTTAAAGTTGTTTAACGTTCAAACTCACAGACCTCATTGGTGAATGACGTTGGACGTAACTCGCATCATGCAACGCAAACATGGAAGTCTTGCTTGCTTGATTAAATGCATGCTCTAATGTATCCTTAGACCTGAGACGCATATTCGAACTCCTTTCTACTAAAGAACATTCTTTGATTGTAGCCTAACGTTGTCGCGTAACTGCCAGCCATAACGGCTACTTTTGGGAATGGCTCTAAAGTTTAGTGGGAGCTGTATGCTTCAACAAGGGATTCTGTACTCTTGCTTCGGCAACAGTTAGACATAAAGGCGCCATCGTTGATTCCAAGTGATAAGTGTGAGGCCTCACCCAAACTTACTGTGTGTTTGTTGGATCACTTCGAATTGTATCGAGAATGAAAATCGATGAATAAAAACATGGGAGTCCATGTCCCATAATTCATCAATGTCTTATACAGAAAGGAACATATGACAATGAATGCACAAGTCGTGAGTCTGCTTGATGGTCAATCAGATATACTTTGGCAAACGACTTAAAGTGTCAATATTAGTTGGTGTAGCTATGCATAGCTAGAGTGCCTCTGGCTGCGCTCGTTAAATTGTCGCGTTCAGTCCAAGTGGGAGACTGTTGGATATATGATGTCCTGACCCGACAAATTAACGAACCCGACCGATATTGACCCGTAAGAGTTACACCCGGGTCAACGGACTATTATATCTAATTAATTGTTAATTAGAAATAAACGAACTAAATGGTGAATTAAATAAATATTAATTATTTATTTAAATCGACAAAATCTATCGGTTCAAACTTACTCGGCAATTAAAAGACGAACCGATCAGTTGTTACCGGATTAACAGACTGATCGGTTGGTGGACTGAAGGTGGATCGCGACCGGGCCCAGTTCGCAGGCCCCGGTCCGCGAATTTTATATTAAATGAGAGGAGGGAGATAGATTGCAAAAGAAGTCACAAAACAAAACCCTAATCTCCTCTCCCTCCCTCCCTGCGCCGTAAGCCAAGCCGAAGCCGGCTCACGCCGCCGCTGCCGACCGCTGTCGCCGCCCCGCCTCCACCACCGTGATCCGTTCGTGATTTCCGATGGACCCTCGTCTTGCCAGTATCTGTGCCCGTCTCGAGAGCGAAGCCGTCTCAGCCCGAGCCGAAGCCGCAGCCCGAGCCGAAGCCGAAGCCGCAGCCCGAGCCGCCGCCGCGGCTCAAGCCGCCGCTGCGCGACCACCGACCGGTGGTTCTCGCGCTGCCGGCGCAGCCGAGACCGCCGCGTCCGGTCGCGTCGTCGTGGCCGGCGCCGCTCTACCCGTCTGCCGCCGCCGCCGCTCCTCCTCTGATCTCCGGCGAGTCGTTCGTCGTGGGATCGGTCCCGGTGGGCATTCCGACGGAGAAGATTTTGTCACCACCACCGGTGGTATCCCTACCACCGCCGCCGCCACTACCGCCGCCGCCGCCTGTCGCCGCCGCCGATGCCGCCGTCGATGATCTGTCTCGAAGGTTCGAGTCAGACGTCTCAGTTCGTCCTAGCGCGAGCCCGTTGAATCCGGGTGTCTTGAGCGGTTGCTCGGATCCCGCCAAGGTATATCTAATTTATTAGATATTTAATTATTTATTTATTTTAAATAAATATTTTTTCCTGTGTTTGTCGTGTTCCGGTGATTGATCCTGTTACGGTAGCATCCGCGTTTTAATTGTTTCCGCTGCCAAATTAATTGTGAATTAATTTAATTAATAAATCGGTTTTAATAAAATTAAAATCGGTAACCCGGATCCCACTGTAAAACCCAACAAAGATTACAAATTCAATATAATTTTTTAACTTTTTAAGAAAACTAGATCTTAAAGAAGTACGTTACGGAGTGTTTTTTGCAAAGTTACACCATCTGATACGCAAAAAGCTATATTATATAGTAGAAAAATACATGAGCATCTACTATAATGAAGACCTACAATATGCATGAATTTATCATCAATCTGTCCGTCTAATATTCATATATAACACAATACACAACGGCACATAGTTCTATGCATAAAATTATGTTTTATATATATACAATGTTGTTCAAATATGAAACAAAGAAACCCATCAGCCCAATTGGTTAGTCCCCTTTGTTTAAAATTAGTCCTCCCGGGTTCGAACAATGCCTCTATAAAAAAAATTTCCTTTTCTCCTCTTCCCTTCTTTCGTTTTTCCTCTCTTTTTTTTCTTCCATTCTTCCTGTTTCCTCCTACCTTTTTTCCTCTCTATTTATTTTAAACAGAGTTATTAATCGCAACATTAACTTGCAAACGAAAATATTCTTTTATTTTGCTTTTTTTTGGAAATGATTTTATTTTGCTTTTATTAAGATGAGAATGTGAAGAAAGCAATTCTTTGTTTCAAATAGTGGACTGAAAACATGAGTATTCCCAAGTTTTTTTGGTACACGTACGCTCTAATCGATAAAATTTTGTACCTTTTTTTTTCTTCATAATTCGATCACGAAACTAGGTTACAAACTATGCAAATGTGTGTGAGTAATCGCCTGCTCGAATGAATAAATACAGAGATTAAGAGTTGCGGTAAACGTATCCCTTCTTTTTCATATTTCGATCACGAAGCTAGGTTACAAAGTGTGCAAATCTGTGTAAGTAATCGCTTGCTCGAATGAATAAATACAGAGACTAAGAGTTGCAGTAAACGTATCCCCTAAGACGCGGCTAACGTTTCGTTGACACCATGCGAGAGTTTCGCCGGTGATAGGGGAAGATCTCAAGGACTGGTATGGCGGGAGAGCAAGTCGGTGGGTGTACCAGCAGATTCGTATTCATACATAACACAATACACAACTTTCTTCTACAAAAAGTGTTCCATACCAGCCGGGAGAGGTTTTCACATTCATAACTTAGATCTTCTTTAGTCTGTTGTTATTTATAAGAAAGAATGTTTAAATACCTCTGATAAAAGAAATTTCTGATTTAATTAACATAGAGTAGACGGTTGTTCTGGTGGCTGGTTAATGGGAACTGTTGTGAGCCAGGGGTGTTTAGGATTTATAAATATTAATAAAATTTTTGTAATTGCATCTGACTTTAAAGCATGCTTTTGAGTAGCCTTAAAAGGCTAAAAAATCATAAAAATAGTGCACTTTATGCATAGTAGGAATACTTTTTGCATCTGTTTATGAAGGATTGAAGGTTGCTTGAACAACATAGTATATTGAAAAAACTGATATCAATTAAGTAAACTACAGGTTAAAACATGTGTGTTTTTTTTTCCACCTATTTATATGATGGTCATAGATAGTTTATTTAAGTTTTAGTCAATGTCATTTTTTTAACTAAGCGGTGAAGAAACAGTTGGAGACTCCAAAGCGGCCGTGTATATATGTGCTCTCCGACATCGCATCCAGGATCGTTAAGGTGTAGCTTGCATAAGAAGTCGAGCAGTAACAGCAATCATCCAATCATCACAACAAGACAGCGTATCCTTTGAATCGACTCAACACTAGGCGGTCGGCAATGACGAACTCCCTGGTGCGTATAGGAATAGTTGAAGGTGGTAAATCTGGTGAAGAGAGCTCTTGTGGCGTTGATTCGACCATCGTCTCATCAACAGAGACGAAGAACGTTGTTTATGTCTACGCCTAGCCGGCTATCCGTCATGTCAAAGGCTGAGGAGATTTAGATTTTTGAGAAGTTCTGCAATCGCCGGAGCCGTTGACGGTTAACAATAGTTCACCGCGAATGAAGATCAAAGAGTTCTTAATTGAGGAGTTATGTTGATGAATTTGAGCACGAAAACCAACCATAACATGATTAGACTCTCTGTTTTCAATGTGTATATACAAATAGATGAAAATAGATTATAATACCGTCAACAACTTCTTAATCATCATCCCCGTTCCGTCAAATTAAATATCTCTTCCGTTTTTTCCGTTAGACTCAGTTGTATCCATCTGTTCAGTTAGTTTAATGTCTCCGTTAAAGTTGACATTCTCTGCCACGATTCTATGAATCCGCACAAACTCCGTCTTCTACTACTCTACCGTGCCACTTCGTCGTCTGGTAAAATTCATTTTTTTATTATTATCGTAACACTATGTTTCATTTGTAACACCGATACAACCCAACCGCTGCAACGCGCGGTTGACACCTCGTTATGAACATTTCCCTATTTATAAAGATTTAAACCCACATCACTTTTGGCTACGAGGCTGTAGACAGACTTGCCCACGCTTATTTGGTTTTAAAGGTACGTATCAATGTCACAATGTTGACGGTTGGGTGCAATACACCAGATTGTATTTGGTTCGGGATCCACCCAACGCAACTCCCTTTATTGTGAACTTCGGCCAATTTAAATTTCCTCTCTTTGATCCAACGAATATGTTGGATCTGCGCATTGGGCCAAAGTCTTGGATCAGGCTATCCGTTGAATCAAATTTTAACAATGAGCTCCTTCGACCAACTCTTGATTTTATTAAGTTCACGTAAAAACCTAGATTAATTTTTGTTCAATTGTTGCAAGCTAAATATCGAGGGGAATGTTACAGAATTAAAATAAGTTAGCTACGAGTATTATAGTCTTTTCATTATATGTTTGTCGACAGGATTTATAAGACTTGCGTGTATAAGGCCTGATTGTAATCATTTCTATATTCTGTTAATTATCAATACAAATACAGGGTAGGGTTTCTTAAAAACTAATATTATTTGAAAAACTGAAAAATCAATACAATTTGGTTAATTGTGATAGGAGTTTGAATTCCCGTACCTTTTAAACAACACACATACCAAAGGGCAAAATAGGTACAAAGAAAAAGAATACAACTCGTTGCTCTCTCTTCAGAAGAACCAGATGATCCCCTCTCTGCTCAAAAACCGTCAATGGAACGTCAAAAAACAAAGATTCGACAACGAAAACCATAAGGTACTCAATCGAAAACAATGATTTCATCTTTAATTTCACAAAACGCGACGATCCGGTGTATCTAGGGTTTTTGTTATGTATTTTTTTTCTTTCTTTTTTTTCACTCGAAAACAATCATTTCTAATTTGTACGTTTTGTGAATCATAGAATCATATATTTTAACAGTGAGAAGTTATGTGTTAAACGAAGTTGAATTTGTCAATTTCTTTTTGCAGGTCTCTAAAATTCAAAACATTCTAGTTTTATTTCGGAAGTGATTGTCGATAGTTATGCATTAATTTCTGATTTATACATTTTCTATATGGCAATATGCTCAAATTACAACATGACCTATTTAGCTGCTATTTGATGTTTATTCTTCCACATTTTTGGTTTTTTATTTTGATGATGCTTTAGGTTTGCCATCTAAAGGTTTATTTTAGCATCCACTAGTTTCAATCTTCTGATGGCCACATCAATCGAATTATCACTTGTTTCTCTGAAAAAATGTTAGAATTCTAACGGCGTAATAGATGCGAGGATAGTTTTAGCCACCTGATTTTAAATTGGCTAGCATAATATGAAGAACACAGTTCTGTTCGATTGGAGTGGATCAGTGTGAGTATTTCCTGAGTGTTGATTCATTGAGTTTGTTATTTATTCAATAAGTTAGTGTAGGATTGTTCAAATCTTATGCTCCTTGATGCAATTGGAATTTGTATAGTTGTATATTGATGGTGTATTAATTCTTAATACAGACTACAGAGTCGATGAGTGTCGTGAAAGGCGGATTATGCATTTTATAGGCTAATTTGAGGGTTAATTAGTTATTATTTAAGCTCTCTATATAATGAAGGTATTTGAGTATGTTGTTGCAAAAGACTAAATGGAACTCGCTAATAGTTTGACTAGCAATTGAAGAATTTTTTTTTTCTTTTTTTTTCATGCACAATGAATGAAACCAGTTCAATTTCATTATTTTGTAGTCACTGTTTGTTATATGAATGGTTTAGAGGTTTTATATTGTTTTTTGTTTCCCCATATTCTAGTGAAAATGGGCAAGTCCAAGTTTAGTTATATTGGTTCTTACAATGTGGGAGTCCATCTTTAATCCTAATAAAGTATTAAAATTGGTGTCACATGTTTCATTTCTAAGATGTCCATATAAGCATTGTCACATGTCAAAACCACATTCAAACATCAATTTATTAGATTATCAATTAAGTATGATTACCAATTTTATCAAAACTAAATTTCCATTTAATTTTTTTTTGACAAACTTAAATTTAATAAATTTACTCAATAATTTGATTATTTAAAAAAAAACTAATCATCTGTTTGTCAAACAGAATAAATTTAATTATTTTAACCGTGTTTTTTATAATATATAATATTATGAACTCAACCCGTGTAATAGACGGGTTACTAACCTAGTAATATCTATATATATATATATATAAAAGTTGAGCAAAGACACTATTTTGCACCTTCATAAATGTGAAATCATAAATGCATTTTCATCAACAAATAAATATAAATGTTATAATTATATAAATATAATAATTATAATAATTAAGAATAACCCTTCCAAGTTCTTGCAACTCTTAAGTAATAAACTTCTTAATGGCAACTTCCATTGTGGTGTAGTGGTAGGAAGCCTGTGTTCTCTACTTGAGACACAGGTTTGATTCTTACGGGCAGCACTTTGGAAGGGGCATTGGCGATGAGGGGAGACTTGGGGCTGAAAGGTCACAAGTTCGATCCCTGAGCTCCCAGGTTTTACCACCCGGCCGTTCGCGGAGGTGGATTTTCCCTGGAATGAGCTCAACTGGTGTAAATAGTCCCCGGGTTTTTCGGGGCATTCGTTGGCCGTTGAAAAAAAATAATAAACTTCTTAATGATTATGATAATCATCATAAATAGCATGATAATGATTATAAGTCTTTGGAGTTCTTCCAACTCCTTTTTAAATAGTTTTAATAATTGTATTATTTTTATAATAATAATAGGTAATAAACATGACCTTTGGAGTTTTTGCAACTCCATTTAAATTAATTGATCACACTTTTCTGATCCTATAAACCCATCGTGGCCTCATTTGTTCCTCCCCCACCCGCCATCTCCTAACATCGTGTAAGTCGTTTATATTTTTTGTTTATGTAATCTTCGTTGACAACCCTATCCTTGGTTCTGGCGGGAAGAAAATGTACCGCCGGAATGTTAGACCTTTGTTGCTTTGTCCGGTGTGAATAAAATGTAACGTCGGCGGCTAACGGGTATCTTTGTTGACAACCCTATCCTTGGTTCCGGCGGGAAGAAAATGTACCGCCGGAACGTTAGACCTTTGTTGCTTTGTCCGGTGTGAATAAAATGTAACGTCGGCGGCTAACGGGTTGTGTGTTTCTGTTTTTTTTAAATTCACCGGATTGCTTATTTTTTAATTGATCCTATGATGTTTTTTTTTATTTGCAGGTTCTTGCCTCATCGGATATGTGTGTATTATTATACCTGTTATTAACATTATACAACTTGCTATGTAATAAAACCTAGGGTAGGGTTCACTTGAAAACCTCCCTTATCCTAAAAACCTAAAAACTCTTTTTTTTTTATTAAACTCTTATTTTTTTCTTTATACCCGCTTTTCTCTATACCCACACGTACAAACATCGACCTTCCTCCCTCCCTTGGAGATCTGAGATCTTGAAGGCGATCTCCGATCGTATCTCCGGCGACGACCGCCGTTCCGGCAGATTGTCTTTTCGGTTCCATCCGTATTCATCACTGCTTCTCCCAAGCGATCCCTTGAAAATCGATTGATTCTTGAAGGATAAGCAATCTTTCAGAACAAGCAGATTCAGAAAATAGCGGCCAACAACAAAAAATACTAGGGGATTACTATGGATTTTTCCATGGAAGAAATCATGTCAATGAGGCAAGAAGCTACGGTTCAAGATTATTGTGATGCATTTGAGACTTTGTTCAATAAGGTCAAAATTTCTGAAGACTATGCGGCTTATCTCTTCATTTTGGGTCTTCGACCAAAAATTTATGAAAATCTTATGAGGTTTCACAACATTGGCAAAGGTTTAAAGTTGAATGAGGTTTTTTCTTTGGCCAGATTACAAGAAAGAATTCTGAATTTGGATTCAATTCAAAGTAGGCCACCAGATTTTGAGGTAAAATCTTATGAAACCCATTTTATCTTATTCTTATTTTTGATGTAATTGCCTCCAAGGATCAATTGAGAAACTCAAGTCTTTGTGGAGTTCGTAAGGGTGATAAAGTTAGTCAAGTGATGCTTACCTTGCTAGATGAGGTTCTTTGCAATTTGGGACACATGATGAACAATAATCAGTTTGGAATTATTGGGTACAACACTCAAGTGAAACTTGTAGATTTTAGATATTACATCAAGATGTATGATACTCATCGGGTTGACCACTTGATTCTGATGTTCAAGTATAGGAATAAAAAAAGACCTCAAAACTGTCACAAGGCCATTGACTCAAGTTTTTTTAAAGCTTCTTATTCCTATGACCTTTTATCATATTTTAAATCATGTGATCAGTAAGACCGATTCCCTACACATTTATAGTGATGTTTAGTAGTAATAAAATCAATCTAAGTTCAGTTCTTGTAATTTTTTTTATTGGAGGAAGCTATAAGTGCAGAGTGTGAGAAATTGGCCTCTAGAAGGTCATTCATTTTGGGAAGAATATTTGAGGAAGGAATATTTGAGCTTGCGTTGGATAAATCATGGGCAATGTAGGGAATTAAGACACAACTAGCGTAAAAGAAAAATAAATAATATGGTCAAATAATGTCCTAAATTCTTCGATATAGATGCATGTAAATTCGTCTACTATATCCTGAATTCTATACGGAATTGGAGTCTGAGTTGATTTTGGGCATGTGTTCTAACAATTTGAGATTAGGTCAAGCTACGGCTTCAGCGAAACTAGTATTTTAGCTTTTTTAATTGGAATTGATTTGTTAAATTGAATCTATATGTGCGATTTGTGAAGGTTTATGTTGTATTCCCCCTTCTGCAATAATAAATATATAGCTGAAAAGATGACTGGGAAAACAAGAGTGCATATAGGCTGCAGAAACTTATCGAACCCCTACCATCAATTTAGTGAATTTTGCTTCAAAGTTATTGCTGAGGCCATGAATCACCGGGTTAGCTTGAATTCTTAATTTTATTCACTTTAATCCATATCATACTTTTTTCTTTAACATGTGCATATCATCAGGTTGTAACTAATGTTGTTCTCTGCATCTTGGTTGTTTTGTTATTTGAGAGATGGATTTGTTTTTGTTCAATCATAAAATATTTTGGTTCACGAATTTTAGGGAAACAGTCTTTTATAAAATCTTTAGTTCTAAGTTCTCTGCATCTTGGTTGTTTTGTTAACTCTGTAACTTGTGTTGTTAGGGTTAGACTGTTTCTAGAAGTTTTGCTATGATTTCATGTGCATATGTTTTTCGACCAAAGTTCTCGTCCATATGTTTTTCGACCAAAGTTCTCGTCCATATGCTTATAAGATCGTTACTAACTGTGAGGAGAATACATTCGTTGTCATGCCAAAATGCCAGGTACAAAAATCGGATGAATATCATCAGGACCTGGCTTTAAATCAAGAGATTGACCAAAGATACGGGATATAAAAAATAAGGAAATAGATGAAACTTGGAGGTGAATGCACTAAAACCCAAATAATTATGGGTCAAGGACAAATTGTGATGGGTCAGATGTGGGATTACAGATATATACAATTCAAATTATGGTGGGTAATGACCTATTATGTTTTCAAGTGAAAAAAAAAATAGAAGAAGAAACCTCTAAAAGAAAGGGGCTAGGACATGTGGAAGGAAAGACATAAGGCTTAAAGGGTGTAAGTGGAAGAACTAGGATGACTCAAGAGGGAATCATTGATACAAGGTGCCAAAGGGAAGAAGAGATTGAATACATGGCGTGTGGATTTTTTTTACTTATGATTTGTATGTTTCGTCTACTTGTTTTGTCTGTTTTCTCTTGTGACACCCGAGAATTTCAAGGTTAACTTCCGTTAGACAAACCCGTTAGTTACGTTATAAGTAGCTAATGCATAACTAGGCCGAATACGTCCACGACCTTTGGTTGATCACCGAACCCGTCCATATGTGTTATGTGTTCATCATTGATTATCTTTATGTGCAATGTGATTTAAATACATGACTTATTATTGTGTATAGCATGATAAATTGTAAATACTTGATTATGTGAAAATTGCCTAAATTTGGTAGTCAGCGAAACTACCGAGCGAAACTACAGATTCGCCCGGTAGCAAGCTAGACTGATCAATGTACCCGAGATCAGAGCCAGTTTCGCCAGCCAGCGAAACTGCCAGCGAAACTAGCCTCTGATATAAATAAACTTAATGAACCCTAGTAGCCTCATTTGCCTCATTTCACACTAAACACACACCACTTCTTCACCTGCTGCTCTCTCGAGATTTCTGGCCATCTAAGGAGATCATCAGGAGAATCATCATCTCATCTCACTCATTCGATCCTTGATCAAACCGTGAGTCTCGAAAACCATTTACATGCACCTTTATGTGTTTTCTTTAAAAAGCATGATCAAACCTTCATGAAAACTTGTATACTTCTGAGATAATACTTAGGAATGCTAGATCTGTGATAAAGTCTCTAACTTTGCGTATGAAATCCAACCATGATAGAGATTTATGCCATTTTAGTCATTTTAGGGTTTTATATGTGTTCTTGGTGATTTGATGACAAAATGCATGTTAAACGTGTTAAAGTTGCTTGATTTATGCTAGTAAATGCCCATGGATGCTAAATAATGAATTGCATGTATGATCAGAAGCTGTTAGGTTGATTTTTAGGCAAATCCGTATGTTTTTCACGACCAGCGAAACTGCTGTTCTTTGGGCGAAACTAAGTAGCGAAATTGTATATCCTTCCAGCGACACTGACCAGCGAAACTATAGTGTCGCCGGGTAACCTGACCAGACCAGCTCGAGCGAATCTGCTGAGCGAAACACCTGAACGAAAGTTCAAACCAGTTTCCCTGCGAAACTAGGCTAGCGAAACTGCGTCAGCAGTTTCGGGCGAAACTAGCCTAGCGAAACTGTGTCACCGGGCACTGCCTAGCGAAAGTGCTGCCCGTGCACCTAGCGAAACTGTCTAGCGAAACTATGCTAGCGAAACTAAGACCTGACCTAATAACCAAACTTGTGAAATTTGCTTAAGTGTTATGCCATGACTTACCTGATAATACCATGATGAAACATGCTTGATATCTGATTTATATGAACCCTTGTTTATGATCAACCATTGGTGTCGTGTGTCGGTATGTCGAGTCATAGTTGCAACGTGCTATGTTATGGGCCATAGTGACGTTAAGTAAAGATTAGACACGAAACTGATACTTAAGACCTAAACGTGTTCTAGGTCTTCGATAAGCAACAATATTTGGATTACTTGAAGCGTAGCAGTGCAACCAAAGGTGAGTGTCACTAATCCGCATACCGTGAGTCCGTTGGGCCACACCGAATAACTTAACGAAAAACAATGCTGATTAAACTCGAGAGTGCTAGGCACCTCACTGATAAACTTGAGAACTCGGGATGCTCGGCACCCACTTGATGAACTGAAGTGTTTTATGGGAACACTTGTGAATTCTGAATAAACGATTTCTGAAACGAAAACTGTTTTAATATGGCTAGTGTAGGTTAAAGTCTAAACCATATGATATCACATGTTTTCTAAGGATGCCTTATAACTTAAAAGTCCTCAACTAAAATTGTGCCATTAATTGTAAAGCGAGGGGATGTTGGGTAGATCTACTGGAGTTTGACAAACTCCGCCCCGTGGCACGGGGAGTGCACGGAGGTACAATATCAGCCTATTTGACCGTGGTCCCGGGGAGGACACGGGGGAGGCAAAAACCGCGATGACTTGGTCCGCACCGTACGGGATGGCTCGGCCCCCACAAAATAAGTCAGCTTTGGTACAAACTTCCTTAGAGCATGGAACAACGGATTAGCTACCCGCGATATCGGTTGAGTCCTTTAACTTTACGGAACTAGTACATACCCGATGACGTGGTCACGGACAAAACATTTATAAACTGAGAATTAATTACGAGCATTGCTTTTCACAAACGAATATTTTGTAAGTACATTTTGATACGAACTATGATTATGAGACCGGGCCAATGCATGACAAGCCCACTGTGAACTCACCAACCGTTAGGTTGACACTTGCGTGGTTTAAACTTTTGCAGATCGCTAAGGAGTATCCGGAGCGGGTTGGCATGGCACGTGAAGACCTTTATTTTAATTGAACTATTTTGGGAATTTAAAACAACATTTATGTAAGGCACGTGGTTAGTGCTAAAGACAATTAATTTTCCGCTGCGTATGTAATTTAAGTCTTTGATTTCTATCTTGTGTTTGAACTAACCCTGATTCGTTTAGTATTTGTAACTATGGTTGTGGATCCTGGTCTTGGCGCGCCCCTTAACGGTATAAACTCCGTTAGTGGTATTTTGGGGGTGCGACAGATTGGTATCAGAGCCATAAGTTGCAGAGAACTGGAATCATTTTTGAAAACAATTTGGGAACTGCAACTTGAAAACCTTGGTTACAAAACGAATAAAACAAGATTCCCAAAGACAAAATTTTTACGTGCCAACCTGGGATACTCGCTCTGCTGTGTAAGTAAAAGCTTAGTACGTACAGATATATGTATATATATATATATAAGTATATATATAGACCGTGTCTAAGTAGTCTAACGGAAAGACCTTAGGAAATTTTCACACGAATACGAAATGCGACCGCAAATACGCACACTACCCTGGGGAAAGCGACAACGAAACGACGCTACACGCTACGTCCTGATTTCTACTACGACGACTACGCCGACGGTGACTTTATGGGAAGCCGACCTTCGACGATAGCCTTTACGACGTTCTCCGACGACGCCTCGATTTTGCACGAAAATTTTTTTCTGGACTAATAGTGGGATAACGGGAACTGGCTAATATACATATTATGGGATATGTATAAAATATAACTGTGACTGAACACTGGCTACTTTAAACTGTTCAGCAAGATGTCTGGAAGAGGAAACGGAAGAGGTGGTATAAACATGACGCCTGCACAGCTGCAAGCGATGATTGCTGAGCATGTGCAAGCCGCGGTGGCAGCCGTCCAAGCTGCATATGCCGCACAGGGTAACTATTATGCCGGTTAAGGCACAAAGCAATTATATCATGACCTGTTTAATTTTAAAGTCCGAACTATTTATGCATCAGGAAACCAACACCACTGCACGTACAAGTCTTTCATGGACTGCAAGCCGATGACGTTTTCCGGCGAAGAAGGGGCTGTAGGACTCCTCCGATGGATTGAGAAGTCCGAGAAGGTCTTCTCCATGTGCAATTGCCCAGCGGATAGCAAGGTTAAGTTTGCTACTGGTACTTTCGAAGGAGCTGCACTCTCCTGGTGGAACTCCGAGATTCAGATGATTGGGCTAGACGCGGCCAACAACATGCAGTGGGCAGCATTTAAGGATCTAATTATGGAGGAATACTGTCCCCGCGACCAAGTGAAGAAGCTTGAAGGCGAATTCCTGAATTTGAAGATGTCTGGGTCTGAGATTGAACAGTACACTGCACGATATCACGAGTATGAGGTCTTGTGCCCCTCAATGGTGGACGCTGAATTCAAACGCATCGAGCGTTATCTGGAAGGCCTCGCGCCTTAAATCAAGGGATTGGTGACTGCCAGCAACCCTGCAAACGTGCAACAAGCCATTCGTTTGGCTCATAAACTCACTGATCAAGAGGTCGAGAAAGGTACACTACCCGCGAAAGCCACCGAGAAGACTGCCTTGAGTGGCAAGAGAAAAGCTGATGATGAAGCTCCTGAGAACTCGATGAATGTTCAGAGTGTGGGTAATAGCACTGGGAGGTCTTTCAACTCCCAAGGTCAAAGCAAGAGGTCTGGGAACAACAGTAGCAACTACCGCCAGGGTGGCAATGGTCAAGGCAACTACAGGGGTAACCTGCCCCTGTGTAACAGATGTGGAAAGCATCATGCTGGTGTTTGTAGGAAGAACCAGAGCTGTGAAAGGTGTGGTAAGGGAGGCCACGAAGCTAAGGACTGTTGGGCAATTTTACCCGAGCAACAACAAAACCGCCCCAGAAGGAACAACAACAACAACAACTATGGGAATAATCGGGGTAATGGGAACAACGGTCAGAACCAGAACAACAACAATGGGGGAGCCCGTGGCTGCTTTGAGTGTGGTGCTCAAGGCCACATTAAAAGAGACTGCCCTCAGTTAAGAAGACAAGGTAATGGCAATCAGGGGAATAACGGTGGGAATGGTAATGGTGGAAACGGGAATGGTGGAAATGGTAGAGGTCGAGCTTTCGTCATGGGCCAGGGTGAAGCTCGCAATGATGCCAACGTGATTAATGGTAAATTTATTCTGAACGGTTTCTTTGCTACTGTTTTATTTGATTCTGGTGCTGAGAAAAGTTTTATTTCCACTAAATTTGCTAAATTGATTAACGCTAAACCGATCGACTTAGATGCTAAATATGTGGTAGAGCTAGCTAATGGTAAACTTCATGATACAACCCGGATAGTTAAGGACTGTAGGTTAGAACTAGCTGGCCATACCCTAGGAATTGACCTTATGCCTTTCCCGATTGGTAGTTTCGACGTCATAGTAGGAATGGATTGGTTATCCGAAAATCGGGCTGAAATTTTATGTAAGGAAAAAGTGGTTCGTATTCCACTCGAAGACGGCAAAGTGTTAACGGTTCAAGGTGAGAAAGGTGGAACAGTCACCGGCATTATTTCATTCCTTAAAGCTCAGAAATGCCTCCGTAAGGGTCACTTCGCGATTCTTGCAAACGTCACTGACACGACACATCCCGAGCGCAAAATTGATGATTACCCGATAGTTCGCGACTTTCAAGACGTATTTCCTGAAGATCTGCCTGGTCTGCCTCCATTTAGACAAGTTGAGTTTGGGATTGATTTGGCTCCAGGTGCCGCTCCAATTGCACGCGCTCCGTATCGTTTGGCTGTGAGCGAACTCAACGAACTCTCCGCGCAACTACAAGAGCTACTCGACAAGGGGTTTATTCGTCCAAGTTCGTCTCCATGGGGAGCTCCGGTACTGTTTGTTAAGAAGAAGGATGGAACGTTCCGCATGTGCATCGACTACCGAGAGCTTAATAAAGTTACGATCAAGAATCGGTATCCGCTTCCTCGCATCGACGATCTCTTCGACCAACTACAGGGTTCAAGCTACTTTTCAAAGATTGATCTACGGTCTGGATACCACCAACTTCGCGTTCGTGATGAGGATGTACCCAAGACTGCTTTCAGGACTCGGTATGGTCACTACGAGTTCCTGGTTATGCCGTTTGGGCTAACCAATGCACCGGCTGTGTTTATGGATCTGATGAATCGAGTGTGCAAGCCGTACCTCGACAAGTTTGTAATAGTCTTCATCGACGATATTTTGATCTACTCTAAGTCAAAGGAGGAACACGAGGAGCATCTGCGACTTATATTGGAATTGCTCCGCAAGGAACAGCTTTATGCTAAGTTTTCAAAGTGCGACTTTTGGATCCGCGAAGTCCAGTTCCTTGGACACATTGTAAATGAGGAAGGAATTCATGTCGATCCAGCCAAAGTGGAAGCGATAAAGAACTGGTCTACCCCAAGAGCGCCAACAGAAATCCGACAATTTTTAGGGCTTGCCGGATATTATCGAAGGTTTATTAAGGGTTTCTCTCAACTGGCTCAACCCTTAACGGCCTTAACGCACAAGGGAGTGCAATACAGATGGGGTGAGAAGGAAGAGCGCGCGTTCCAAACGCTCAAAGATATGTTATGTTCGGCTCCAATCCTTGCGTTACCCGATGGAGTTGACGATTTTGTGGTTTATTGCGATGCATCAATCCAAGGACTCGGTTGCGTGTTGATGCAACGAGATAAAGTGATTGCCTATGGGTCCAGGCAACTAAAGGATACTGAAAAGAATTATACAACGCATGATTTGGAAATGGGAGCCGTTGTTCATGCACTTAAGATTTGGAGACACTACTTATATGGAACAAAGTGCACAATATTCACCGATCATAAGAGCTTACAACACATCTTCGATCAGAAAGACCTCAACATGCGACAACGACGGTGGGTCGAGTTACTAAATGATTATGATTTAGCCATTAAGTATCATCCTGGAAAAGCCAACGTTGTGGCTGATGCCTTAAGCAGAAAAGAGTACGAAAAGCCTCGTCGGGTACGAGCGCTTCAACTTACAATACATTCAGGATTACCGGATCGGATCCGTGATTGCCAACGAGAAGCTTTGAAAGCAGAAAACTTCGCAGCTGAAGCACTACGTGGTGTAGATGGCCATTCTGAAGTTAAGTCCGATGGACTCACGTATTATAATGACAGAATCTGGGTTCCTCTGTTTGGAAATCTCCGTGAGCTCGTAATGGACGAGGCTCACAAGTCAAGATATTCGGTGCACCCCGGATCAGATAAAATGTATCAGGACTTGAAAAATCTTTATTGGTGGCCGAACATGAAAGCCGACATTGCTCGATATGTGGCTAAATGCTTGACCTGCTCACGAGTCAAGATTGAATATCAAAAGCCTTCTGGTTTACTCCAACAACCAAAGATCCCGGAATGGAAATGGGAGGACATCTCTATGGATTTTGTAACGGGACTACCTCATAGATCAAATCAACCGGATGCGATTTGGGTTGTCATCGATCGACTAACCAAATCGGCACATTTCATTCCGATGAAGGAAAGTGATAATATGGATAAACTGACAAAGCTGTACATCGACAAAATTGTGAAGCTTCACGGTGTGCCTAAGACTATCATTTCTGATCGAGATCCTCGATTCACCTCCCGGTTATGGCAATCAATGCAGGAAGCATTGGGAACCCGATTAGACATGAGTACAGCCTATCACCCACAAACAGATGGTCAGTCGGAGCGAACCATTCAAACCTTGGAAGATATGCTCCGAGCTTGTGTTCTGGACTTTGGAAAAGATTGGGAGACTCACCTTCCACTGGTGGAGTTCTCTTACAACAATAGCTATCATTCAAGCATCCGTGCAGCCCCTTTTGAAGCACTTTATGGCCGGAAATGTAGATCGCCCGTGTGTTGGGCCGAAACGGGTGAGAAGGGACTCACTGGACCGGAAGTTATCCACGATATGACCGAACGGATTATTCAAATCAGACAACGGCTGGCTGCAGCGCGTGATCGACAAAAGAGCTATGCCGACATACGCCGAAAACCTCTAAAGTTCGAGGTGGGTGACAAAGTATTGCTGAAGGTATCTCCCTGGAAGGGAGTGATACGCTTTGGGAAGCGCGGAAAGTTAAATCCTCGCTACATCGGTCCGTTTGAAATAATTGGGGAAGTAGGCCCGGTGGCCTATCGATTACAACTTCCCGCTGAACTCGATGGAGTTCATAACGTGTTTCACGTTTCCAATCTAAAGAAATGTCTAGCCGAAGACATCGAAATAATCCCTCTGGAGGAATTGGAAATCGATGAACATCTGAGATTCATCGAGCAACCGGTAGAAATCATGGGACGCGAGGAGAAAGCCCTCAAACGTAGCAAGATTCCGATCGTCAAAGTGCGATGGAACTCAAGGCGTGGACCTGAATATACCTGGGAGCGAGAGGATCAAATGAAGAAAAAGTATCCTCACTTGTTCGAAACTCAAGGTATGATTTAATTTTGGGGACCAAAATTCCTTAACGGGAGGAGGATGTGACAACCCTAAAACTTTTTGCTTTCTTTCCCCAGCGACGATAGCAACAACGACAGCTGATGCTGCGAACGCTACGACACAAGAATAATTTTCGGGACGAAAATTCCAATTTCAGGGGAATGATGTGACACCCGAGAATTTCAAGGTTAACTTCCGTTAGACAAACCCGTTAGTTACGTTATAAGTAGCTAATGCATAACTAGGCCGAATACGTCCACGACCTTTGGTTGATCACCGAACCCGTCCATATGTGTTATGTGTTCATCATTGATTATCTTTATGTGCAATGTGATTTAAATACATGACTTATTATTGTGTATAGCATGATAAATTGTAAATACTTGATTATGTGAAAATTGCCTAAATTTGGTAGTCAGCGAAACTACCGAGCGAAACTACAGATTCGCCCGGTAGCAAGCTAGACTGATCAATGTACCCGAGATCAGAGCCAGTTTCGCCAGCCAGCGAAACTGCCAGCGAAACTAGCCTCTGATATAAATAAACTTAATGAACCCTAGTAGCCTCATTTGCCTCATTTCACACTAAACACACACCACTTCTTCACCTGCTGCTCTCTCGAGATTTCTGGCCATCTAAGGAGATCATCAGGAGAATCATCATCTCATCTCACTCATTCGATCCTTGATCAAACCGTGAGTCTCGAAAACCATTTACATGCACCTTTATGTGTTTTCTTTAAAAAGCATGATCAAACCTTCATGAAAACTTGTATACTTCTGAGATAATACTTAGGAATGCTAGATCTGTGATAAAGTCTCCAACTTTGCGTATGAAATCCAACCATGATAGAGATTTATGCCATTTTAGTCATTTTAGGGTTTTATATGTGTTCTTGGTGATTTGATGACAAAATGCATGTTAAACGTGTTAAAGTTGCTTGATTTATGCTAGTAAATGCCCATGGATGCTAAATAATGAATTGCATGTATGATCAGAAGCTGTTAGGTTGATTTTTAGGCAAATCCGTATGTTTTTCACGACCAGCGAAACTGCTGTTCTTTGGGCGAAACTAAGTAGCGAAATTGTATATCCTTCCAGCGACACTGACCAGCGAAACTATAGTGTCGCCGGGTAACCTGACCAGACCAGCTCGAGCGAATCTGCTGAGCGAAACACCTGAACGAAAGTTCAAACCAGTTTCCCTGCGAAACTAGGCTAGCGAAACTGCGTCAGCAGTTTCGGGCGAAACTAGCCTAGCGAAACTGTGTCACCGGGCACTGCCTAGCGAAAGTGCTGCCCGTGCACCTAGCGAAACTGTCTAGCGAAACTATGCTAGCGAAACTAAGACCTGACCTAATAACCAAACTTGTGAAATTTGCTTAAGTGTTATGCCATGACTTACCTGATAATACCATGATGAAACATGCTTGATATCTGATTTATATGAACCCTTGTTTATGATCAACCATTGGTGTCGTGTGTCGGTATGTCGAGTCATAGTTGCAACGTGCTATGTTATGGGCCATAGTGACGTTAAGTAAAGATTAGACACGAAACTGATACTTAAGACCTAAACGTGTTCTAGGTCTTCGATAAGCAACAATATTTGGATTACTTGAAGCGTAGCAGTGCAACCAAAGGTGAGTGTCACTAATCCGCATACCGTGAGTCCGTTGGGCCACACCGAATAACTTAACGAAAAACAATGCTGATTAAACTCGAGAGTGCTAGGCACCTCACTGATAAACTTGAGAACTCGGGATGCTCGGCACCCACTTGATGAACTGAAGTGTTTTATGGGAACACTTGTGAATTCTGAATAAACGATTTCTGAAACGAAAACTGTTTTAATATGGCTAGTGTAGGTTAAAGTCTAAACCATATGATATCACATGTTTTCTAAGGATGCCTTATAACTTAAAAGTCCTCAACTAAAATTGTGCCATTAATTGTAAAGCGAGGGGATGTTGGGTAGATCTACTGGAGTTTGACAAACTCCGCCCCGTGGCACGGGGAGTGCACGGAGGTACAATATCAGCCTATTTGACCGTGGTCCCGGGGAGGACACGGGGGAGGCAAAAACCGCGATGACTTGGTCCGCACCGTACGGGATGGCTCGGCCCCCACAAAATAAGTCAGCTTTGGTACAAACTTCCTTAGAGCATGGAACAACGGATTAGCTACCCGCGATATCGGTTGAGTCCTTTAACTTTACGGAACTAGTACATACCCGATGACGTGGTCACGGACAAAACATTTATAAACTGAGAATTAATTACGAGCATTGCTTTTCACAAACGAATATTTTGTAAGTACATTTTGATACGAACTATGATTATGAGACCGGGCCAATGCATGACAAGCCCACTGTGAACTCACCAACCGTTAGGTTGACACTTGCGTGGTTTAAACTTTTGCAGATCGCTAAGGAGTATCCGGAGCGGGTTGGCATGGCACGTGAAGACCTTTATTTTAATTGAACTATTTTGGGAATTTAAAACAACATTTATGTAAGGCACGTGGTTAGTGCTAAAGACAATTAATTTTCCGCTGCGTATGTAATTTAAGTCTTTGATTTCTATCTTGTGTTTGAACTAACCCTGATTCGTTTAGTATTTGTAACTATGGTTGTGGATCCTGGTCTTGGCGCGCCCCTTAACGGTATAAACTCCGTTAGTGGTATTTTGGGGGTGCGACATCTCTATTATGATTCGACGTTTGTATTTGTTATTTCTTAGCGCATCGCTAGTTCTTTGATGAAGTGATTATGTCGTTAAAAAAACCTATTGTTTCATAAAAAGGCAAAAAGAAAAAGAAAATAAATAAAAGGTATGGACAAGCCAAGTAAGAGCCACTTTCAATTATTGGTATCATACACAAACTTATGTTGCATATATGCAACATACAGTTATGTTCCACATATGCAGAATGACGATGTTGCATATATACAACATAACCATGTGACATATAGACATCACAACCATGTTACATATACACAACACACTATGTTGCATATATGCAACACAGTAAGAGCCACTTTCAGTTATTGGTATCATACACAAACTTATTTTGCATTTATGCAACATACAGTTATGTTGTATATATGCAACATACAGTTATGTTGCATATATGCAACACGACGATATTGCATATATACAACGTAACCATGTGACATATAGACATCACAATCATGTTGCATATACACAACACACTATGTTGCATATATGCAAGACACATGTTGCATATATGCAACACAGTAAGAGACACTTTCAACTATTAGTATCATACACAAAATTATGTTGCATAAATGCATCATATAGGCATGTTGCATATACACAAAACAACGTTTGGTGTGTTTATGCATGTATGGGGGATATATATATGCAATACAGGGTTGTTGCATATATGCAACATGGGGGGGGGGGGGGGTAGGTGGGATGCGGGCTAGGGGTTATATATATGGAAATAATTATGTTGCATATATGGAACACAGGGGGGGGGGGGGGTTAGGGGTTATATACATGGAATATAATTATGTTGCATATATGCAACACGAAGGGGGTGCGGGGTGCGGGTTAGGGGTTATATACATGCAATATAATTATGTTGCATATATGCAACACCAGAGGGTTCCGGGAGGGGGGGGGGGTTGGGTGGGTGCGGGGTTAAGGATTATATACATGCAATATAATTATATTGCATATATGCAACACAGGGGGGTGCGGGTTAGGGGTTATATATATGCAATATAACTATGTTGCATATATGCAACATGAGGGGGGGGGGGGTGGTTGGGGGAGGGGGGGGGGGGGAGAGGAGGGGGTGTTGTAAATATATGACACATGGAGGGAGTGTGGTAATGATAATATTAAAAATTAAATATTAAATTACTTTTTTAACCTTCATTTTAGTGGTTTTTAAGTTTTTAGGCTAAGGAGGGGTTTTCACATGATCTTCACCCATAAAACCTAATATTATATTAAGTTATCTATTATAAGTTATTATTATATTGGGAAGCTTTGTGTACAAGTGTTTAAAGCAGGATGTACAAGAGCCGATGCATTGACTGAACACGTTCCTTTTCGTTTCCTGCTTCAATGTTACCGTCCTTCGTTCACTGTTGATGTATGTTTTCACATACTGTTCCACTGTCCTTGAGGTATGGTTGGGATGGACAGACGATGCTTCGCTGATTTTATATTTGATTTCATCATCGCCATTTCTTCTTAATCATCCATCCGTTCTACATCCGATAAGGATTAAAGTCGATTTTTTATTCATCGCTTGCAAGATCGGCGAGTCTGAATCGTCGTTAGGGTAAGGGATGAAGGGACAAAAAGATGTATCGATCCTCCTTCAGGTTCTCCAAACCGTTAGGTTTTAAATTCATCTTTTTGTGTGTTATTTTTATATTAAATGTCTCCGGCCTACGAATTGTTAGGGTTAACCCTCTATGATTCCAGATTTTGGATTTTTCAGTTAGGGATTTTGGATTTAAATCATTTATCTTTTCTTCTTAAGCTGTTGTTGGTCATTTCATTTTTTGTCTCAATTAAGTTTTCTTAGTTGTCTTCTAGATGTTACTATATTGATATGTTGATCGAATTAGTGCTAAATATTTTGTTCACATTGTCATGAGGGTGGGAGGAAGGGGATGAACAAATATAGCATCATAAATTAAATTAGAGGACAAGTTTAGTTTATGAAGGGCCTAGGTCAACTGAATTGGGTTAGTTACATAGATGTGTATGGTGCATGTTTTTCTTTCATACATCATTGTTTAGAGTAGGTTTTATTAATGATCACATCAAAATAAACCTCAATGTTGGCTGTTAGACCAATGATTTTGATGTTTAAGATTGGGATAAATCTATTGTATTCTATGGTCATTAACAAGTAAGGCATGGGTCAATGTTCCTGAATTACAAGTTGGAAAGACAAATTACATCGTTGTTTGGAGTAGGTTTTATTCATGATCACATCAAAATAAACCTCAATGTTTGTTGTTACACCACAGAACTTGATGTTTAAGATTGGAATAAACCTGTTGTATTCAATGGTCATTAACTACTAAGATGTGTGCAATCTGTTGTTTTTTGAGTTATTCATTTGCATAATCTGTTGTTGGCAGTGGATTGAGGCATAAACATGTCAGTGAAGGATTATTTTTGTAGAGGTTTTGAAGAAATTGATATCTAATGTAATTTGCTAACATTATCTGTAGTAAGTAAAGCCTCATGATCATATATTATTGTCCAAGTCCTAACACTTTTATTATAAAATTACCAAGCTCTTATTTATTAATTTCCAAAGAACCCGTGCCTTTGTGTTGAGGTTCTTCTAAACTTATGTTGTCAGATGATTTTGGTCCCTAACCTACCATTAGTGTGTAGAGTTAATTCTAACTTATGAACCAAATTATGGCCATGAGCGTTTGTATACAACACTGATTCGAGTCATCTTCGCAAGTGAAGGAAGAATATCCGATTTGAATCGACATGTTAAACATCTAAAATGAGCCTGCTTTATTTCCAGCCATTAGTTAATTGAAAGAAGCCCAATATGTATCCAAATTGCAAACTCACCAATAACATCCATAGTAACTTAAAAGAGAAACCAGGAGCCTTAAGGAGGATTAGCAATTAAATTTAGCTTTAGGTTCATGAGAAAATGATCTCATTAACATTATTGATTAGGTAATTTAAGTATCTAAATGTTATTATATTACCTAACTAATTTTTTATATGCTTGATCACAGTTAATGAAATTGTGTATTATGAATTTTTTTTTAATAATGAGATAATTATCTTTATTCTGGTAGCAAAGACAAATCTCTGTTAGTTGGGGATTGTAATAGTGGAGAGGTCCATTTGAATTACTTCAGATCTTTTTTCGTTATAAAAGGCAAGTTTTGTTTCACTTATATATTCATGATATTTTTGGTGTTGAGAGTGTGGGGATGTAATCTACTTTGATGGCGAGTGTGAAACTTTTGGTGAGCAAGGTTCATTATTTTTTAAATTCATTATTTGATGCAGGATAGTACAATTTTAAATTCATTTTTGTTCCGCTCTTTAGGAGAAGCATTGCTGTGTTCTTTTGTCCATCGATGGGCACAACGGTTTTGTGATACGGCTACTAATGATTCTATAGCCGTATGTTTGCTTTGGTGTAATGTTTCTATGTTTCAAACGTTAATCATATTTGGTTTTGTATTCAGCAATGTGCAATTGTATTGGCATTGCTCTGTTTGTGGAAATAAGTTAATCGAATTTCATTGACTACACATGAAACTAATTATTCGAAGTTGTTTTTAATCACAAATCTAAATTTCTAAGTAAGTTTGTGTTGCTATAAAATATTTAACGCTGAAAACTGGGAAATGACAGTTTTTGGACAATACTTCGTTAATGTTGACCTTCACCACATTCCTTCTAATTTTGAAGCCCCTCCTGTTGCTGATGAAAACCAACACGATCATGATAATGCACCACTTGTTGTTGTTGATGAAGTGTCTGAAGATGAAAATGAGCACCGGGTTTTCTTTGAGAAGGAGGTGATTATTAAGCCAGATAAGTCATTTGTAAGTACACTATTTTAGTGCGAGTGTTTGTTACATTTTATTTTTAAGTGGTTCAGTTATGGTCTTCCTATATTATTCGCAGAAACCACCAGTAACACTTGCAGATATGGCTGACATTGATGTCACTATGAATGTGAATTTGAGGGTGGGAGATTATGATGTTTTTGTGCTATACTTTAGAGGAAAAGTACATCCATGTTATATCAGGAACATTTAAGCATTATAGAATTGTACATAATAGTGTTTATCATTTAATATATTAATGATCTTGATAAATTTGATATTTAGGTATGTTGTTAGGAATTTGATGACTTTCCTTGATGAACATGACCTGCAGCCTGATGATCGTTTCATGTTTCACTACATGTTAGAGGAGGGCTATTTGCAAGTGGACAAGATATTGGATGTTTAGTATTTCTAATAGTTTGAATGAGTTTGGAATGGTCATTGTAAACTTTTTTTTCGGGACAATGACTTAACTATCCTTGAAACATTGAACTTTTACTGGTAAGGCATTATGCAGAAACTTCACGAGGAACGTGCCTAACCGGATGAAACTGCCATATTTGATGTTTGTTACTATTTGTTGGTTTGCTTTCATGAAACTGGTCTACTCTGATAAACTTAAACTATTTCTATGCTACTTCTACACCGTTGAACTTTGTAATTATATATACATGGTGTGCGTTGTCTTTAGTAAATACAATGAATATATGACTATTGCTAATGCCAAACAACTGTTAGAGACCTCTTTTTTACTTAAACTCTTAGACTTTTTGCCAAGGACTGGTGTGTGCACAAGCATGTCACGTATACAACCATACTGAACATGTTAGAGTCGGTTTAAATTCCCTCTGGCCGTGCATCGCACGGAACTGCACTCTAGTATATATATATACGGATCTCATTTTCTTTTCAGGGTTTAATTAGAAGCTAAGAAGCTAATTAAGTTCATGTAGCCAAAGGGTTGCATGATATTCACGTATCGGTAACTTTATATTTGTATTTTGTGCATGTAATTACAAAATAAAAGACATTGATAATCCAGACCAGGAAATTCATGACAAACAAGCTTCTATTTGAGAAACAATTTGTGAATTTTGATCCACGTCGGTTGCTTTTAATTTTGTAAATTATTATTAATGCTTACATTTTGATTTTGATGTAGGCCATTGACGTGCTACATCATGACATACCAAATGTCTCCAAGGTTCGGTCTTTCTTGTAATCTTCTTGTATATGTTTATATATTTATTGCACAAGTGTGTTGCAATGTTTATTACCTAGTTGGGTTTTTTGCTTTAGTCTTGTACAGGTCTTGGGTGCTTTTGTTGATTTTTAGGTCATCTAAATTGAGTTTTATTTTGTTGCAGGTTGAATTAAAGGAAAAATTGGATAGGATGTACGAGGTGAAAGATCCAAATGCCATATTTGTTTTCAAGTTTCGAACTCATATTGGAGGTGGTAAATCAACTGGTTTTATCTATGTATGGCGATGAAATAAGAGGACATAGATATCAAAAACGACAAAAGTGATTAAGATACTCTCTTGGTAGTGAACAAACGAGTATGAATACGTGATTTTGAATATTTTGGATGATCGGCAGTATAGAAGACATTATATTGAAATAGAATTTGTGACAGAATTGGAGAAGAAAGAGCCCCCTTAGGCTATTTTTTATGTGATTAAAAAAGGTGTGAAACATTGTTTTGTTCATATATTTCAGTATTCTCATTTTGTTATAACGATCTAGATTTATTTCATTCAATCTGAGCCTACGTGCTTGTAGTTGTTAGGTATCTGAAAACTTGCTGATTTTGTCCCTATGCTTGTTGTTAGAAGTTTCTCGAGAGTTCAACGGGTCATGAAATCGAATACCATGCGACATATATGCAACATATAAAAAAACATACAAGAGTGATCTTCTTAGGGGAATATATGTGATGTGTTGCAAACACATATGCTTTTCTCGTGTGATTTGTATAGTAATTGAGTCGGTTTTGAGTTATTTTTATTTGATATTTTTTCTATTTTAGTTATTTGAGTCTTATTGTGGTATTGAGTCATCTTTATATATTTTGGTGTGAGTTTAAATAATTATTGGAGTCTTGTAGTTAGTTATGTCAATATGTTCAAAATATTTTTGGTTGTAGGTCTCTTTAAAGGTCCAAGGTATGACATTACATCGAAGATGAAGGGTTAAAGAATTAATAATGTAAGTTAAGGGACTGGCGTAAGGGGCTTACAAAACCCTACGCACGCAACAACAAAAAAAAAACATGCGTAAGGGGCTTACAAAACCCTACGGACGACAAATTTATTTTTGGAGAGGAGGATATTTCGAACGGAAAAGAGGGGGCATCACGACTCCAGACGGCAGAGGAACGAGCGAAGGCGATTTCCAGAGGTATGAGGAGGCAAGAGTCAAGTGGAGATTGCTCGAGACTCATATTTCATCATCAATTTTGCAATCCGGTTATTCTCCAACTATTGATTTCCTGTATTCGTTTATCTAGAACCATGAGTGACATTCAAATTACAGACTTTGTGTTGGTTTCTGCTATTAATATGGTGATTGGCTAAACTTGTATCACCACTTAGACCATTATGACAATTATTTGATGTTTGCAATTTGACTTCGGTTTTAGCTATCTGATTGATGTTTGACAATCTTTTCAATTCCATTAATTTTATGTGGTGATGCGCATGTGTACTTGATTTAGATGTCTAATTAACATCAAAGCCTTGCTTTGCTTGCGGACGTCTTCCGGTTTGGGTAAAGTAGTTAACTTGTAGGGTTATGCTTGCAAATTAATATGATTGCTTAAATGTGGTCATAGGATTAGTTGTCAATTAGTTATTTGAATCTACCACAACAATATTGGAAACCTAAGGTGGTTTCAAAGGGAAATCTGGACACTGGCCGACCAGAAACGATATGCTTCGAGTCATTTGCAAACTAATGTGTATGACCAATGTGCATGTACTTCTAGAAGACATGTCGGCGATTGAAAAGTTGTTAATTGAGGAGTATTCTGTCTTAACTTACATTTCAAAGATTCAAATTTCAAATTGAATATTTTCTCTTGGATTATTGGATCGATCAATTACACAACTCTTGAAAAATTGACACAAAACTGGAACTTTTATTGATGATGATTGTAATTATCGATGTTGCAGACATCGACATACATATATACATATGCAATCCCAGACCGACATATATGGAAGTTATGTACTTCCAGTTTTGACCAAACAGACCCTGAACTAAATACATATTACAATGACACTAAACCTTAACTTTAGACATTGACACAATTGACCCTTGGACCTTACAATTATATAAATACATAGAGATGAATATGATTAATCTCACATTCACCCCTAATCATATCATCTTTATTCTTCATTCTTCAAATCTTGAACACCAAGCAGTTCTCGCATTGTGACAAACTTGACTCTTGCTAGTGCCTTCGTCATTATGTCCGCTCGTTGAATTTCCCCGCTTATATGTTCAACTTGAATTTGATCATTTTCTACGCATTCTCTGATGAAGTGATACCTTTTATCTCTGTGAAACACTGGATTCTTCATTAATGCTATTGCTAAGATGTTATCTACCATTAGTGTTATCTTTTCTTCCTTCCATCCTGTCAAATCTTTGAGTAATCTTTATAACCACAGTGCTTGTTGCGTGGCTGCAGTGGCTGCTATGAATTCTGATTCACATGATGAGAGTGCCACCGTTTATTGTTTTTGAATGCACCAAGTAATAAGAGGGTTTCCAAAATAGAAAACATAACCTGTAGTGCCTATTCCCTTTTCAGTGTTGACACCATAACTACTGTCCCTATAGCCTATTATCTCGCAAACTCCAGTTTTCTTGTTAGTTATTTCATGATCTCTGGTTCCCTTGAGGTAGCGCAATACTTGTTTGATTCCCTTCAGATTATGTTCTTTTGGTTCTTTCATGAAACGACTGCGTAGATTAATTGAGTAACTCAGATCTGGTCTCGTATGTAGTAAGTACCTCAAACATCCTTTTAAGCTTCTGTATTCAGTAGGGTTCACCGGTTCTCCTTCTTCTGTTCTTGTGAGTCTTGTTCCTGGTTCCATAGGAATCTTCATTTCCTTGCAATCAAGCATATTTGTTTCTTTCAGGATCTTGTTGATGTATCATGTTTGCTTGATGGATATTTCACCCCCTGCTTGGGTGACTTCTATACCAAGATAGTATGCTAGGAGTCCTAAGGTACTTATCTCGAATTCTTTCTCCATTTGTGACTTGAAATGTTCGATCTCCTTCTTTGGTGTTCTAGTGACTATGAGATCATCCACATAGACTCCAATTATTATTGTTGATGTGTTGCTCTTCTTTATGTAGACCGCATGTTCTAATGAGCATTTCTGAAACTTGAGTGTTTTCAGAGTCTGATCTAACTTGATATTCCATGCTCGTGGTGTTTGTTTCAATCCATACAGTGCCATAGAGAGCTTATACACTTTCTTCTCGGTTCCTGGTTTACAAACCCTTGTGGTTGTGATACGTAAACTTCTTCCTTTAAATCTTCATTTAGAAATGCGGATTTTACATCGAGGTGGTGTACTTCCCATTCATTGTATGCAGCAAGTGCTAGAATAAGACGAACAGTCTCTATTCGGGATATTAGTGCAAATACTTCATCAAAGTCTATTCCTTCTTCTTGCACATAGCCTTTTGCTACTAAGCGAGCCTTATGTTTGTTAATTTTCCCATTAGCGTCTCGCTTCGTCTTGAATACCCATTTAAGACCTATTGCTTTCTGGTTATCGGGCAAGTTGGTTAGTTTCCACGTATTATTTTTATTAATGAATTCTAACTCACTATCCATTGCTTCAATCCATTTCTTGTCTTCAGCAGCTTTATTGTAATTTCTTGGTTATTCTTCTGCCATTAGTAATTCCTTATACAATCCTCGTGTATCTACAAGTGGAGCCTTTTGAGTGATTTCAACAAAGTCCCTATATCCTTGTAGTGGTGTGTGATCAAAAGGTCTTGCTGAACTTCTATTGGAATTATATACCATAATTTGTGAGTTAGGTTCGTAGGTATGCCTATGTGGAGTGCTGATCCTTGAGTTATTTTAAGGAGTGTGGGAATTCTCCGAGTGATTTAGGGGAGATTGATGCTGATTGTTCTCATATATACCTTCTTCTTTAGATTCTTCTTCTGAGTTGGATGATTCTTCCCTTTGAGTATCTTAAATAGTCTTCAATTGTCTTTTCTGATGCTACAAAGTCAATCCATTCTGGATTCCCATTGTCCATATCATCCAAGTATTCTTTCCAGTTCTGTGTCTCAACTTACTTGAACTTTACGATTCTACTAACACAGATTTTGTAGTTGGCTGGATCAAACAACCTGTATGCCTTTGATCCCTCTTCAGATCCTAGGTATACCATTTTGACGCTTCTGTCATCTAACTTCTTTTGATTAGAAATGGTTACCTTGGCGTATGCTATGCAACCAAATATCCTTAAGTGATCCATTTTGGGTTTTCTACCCTTCAAGGCTTCATAGGGAGTACTGTTTATCACATCCTTGGTTGGAACTCGGTTCAGTATGTAGACAGCATGTCTGTTTATCACATCCTTGGTTGGAACTCGGTTCAGTATGTAGACAGCATGTCTGACTGCTTAAGCCCAAAATCCTGTGGCATTTTTGTAGCTTTTAACATACTATGAGTTATGGACATTATCGTTTGATTTCTTCGTTCAACCACTCCATTCTGTTGTGGTGAGTATGGGACGGTAAGTTGTCTTGCAATCCCATTGTCTTTGCAGAACTTAGTGAAATCATGAGATGTGAACTCTCCACCTCTATCTATCCTCAGCATCTTTAACATTGTCTTTACTTCGTTTTCCACCTTAATCTTAAATTCCTTGAAAGTCTCAAAAGCTTCGTCTTTGGACTTAAGAAAATACACCCACATATACCTTGTACGGTCGTCTACTAAAAGACATATGTATCTCTTGCTTGAGGGTGTTGGTGGTGATATAGGACCACATAGATCTCCATAAACTAAGTCTAAAGGTTCTTCTGACTTGAACTTAGCCTTTTGTGGGAATGGAGTCCTAGTGTGTTTTCCTAATAGGAAGGCATCACAGATTTGGGTTGTATGGCTGATCTTAGGTATCCCATGTACCAATTCCTTTTGAGTCATCGTCTTGATTGATTCAAAGTTGAGATGTCCCAATCTTGCATGCCATAAACATGCCTTATCTTCCATGCTTGACATTAGGCAGGTTGGTGAACCGATCTTTAGATTGATGTTGTAAAGTGGGTTTTTCGCTCTTTTAACCTTTAGTAGAAGTTCCCTACAAGGGTCATAGAGAAACAGGGTGTCGTTCTCCATAATGACTTTACAACCGATCTCAGTCAATTGTCCCAAGCTTAGAATATTGTTTCTTAGGCTAGGAATATAATAGACTTGAGATATAATTCATTGCTCTTGATTTTTGCATTCTATCAATATGGATCCTCTGCCTTTGATTGTTACACGTGACCCATCTCTAAAGCGAACATTTCCCGAGATCCTCTTGTCTATCTCAGTAAAATGTGTACGATTCCTCTTCATATGGTTACTTGCACCGTTATCTAAGTACCATAGACTCTCGTTAGCGGACGTGTAGTTCTTCAGATGTACTTTGTCTTCATTAAGGCAAACTTCCTCATTTTCCGCAACTTTGTCATCGAAAGCCATTAGCAGTGTTATTTCTAAGTCTTCTTCTACAAGATTGGATTACTCGGTCATTTGATCTTTCTGACGACAATCTTTGGCGTAGTTTCCAAACTTGTTGCAGTTATAACACTTTTCTTTGCTTATGTTTTTCTTAGGTTTGTTTCCTTTGTTAAAGTTTTTTTCTCGCGGTCTCTGAGATGAAGTTTCTTCTCTGTCGTTTTGCCTGAACTTCTTATTTTTCCATTTCTTGTTGTAAGACTTAAATCTTCCTGACCCGTTGTTCCCAGATCCTTTTCCACGATTGTGTTGGTTGTCTTGACGCACGAATAGGAGTTTATCTTGATCGTCTGTCTGTCCTCCATTCTTTACTTTGATTCTTTCTTCGAAAGCCTTCAAGCGTCCTATTATTTCGTTTAGACTCATTTCGTCCAGGTCACAAAATTGTTCGATAGTGGCAACAATATATGACAATCTTTCAGGCACAGAACTTAAGAGTTTCCGTTTTAGTGCTAATTGTTCTAGTGTTGAACCTAAGGTACTTGCCCGTGAGACGATGTGATTCAGTCTAAAAGTGAAAGAATCTATCGACTCTTCCTTTCTCATTTGAAATAACTCAAACTCGGTTTTGAGTGTTTGTAATCATGCCTTCTGCACGCGATCTACTTCAACGTGGCGTGTCTTTAGTGCGTCCCAAATTTCCTTCGCAGTTTTGCAATTTGCGACTTGGAGTATCGTATCTTCCGGTAATGCCTGAAATAAGTACGCGCTTGCAGTCTTGTCCTTCTTGACATCCGCTTCCGTATTGTCATTCGGTTCAATCCTATTCCAAAGTCCATTTTCCTCTAGTATGGTTTTCATTTGAATGGCCCATACCGTGTAATTTAGTGATTTAAATATGGGGCATTTGAAATTTGGTGAGGACACCGTTTCCCTTTGTACAACAAGTGCATTGCTGTTATTTGGGTTGTCACCGTCTGACATATTTTTCAGTATCTTCGTTTTGAATAAATCAAAAATAGTAGATAAAATACTATATGCAATCCTCTTCTAGATTTCGCATATTATGATAAAAAAAATATAGAATTTCTAATCAAGATAAATTCCAAAGTAAATAAATGATAAAACCTGGAATTTGATGATTCTTAATTCCCGCAACAAACTAACAGCCCGTAGCTTCTGGGTTCTTGCAAAAATCTGATGTCTCCTGTAGTGTTCTTGGGTCTCTAATCCACGCAAACTTGAAACAATCCCCGATTGCTTTCTGAATTCGATCAACCCGTCTCGTCTCTTTCGAATTTGATAATTCCGTGAATTAGGATTTGTGGGTTTCAAAAAACGATTTGTAAATTGATAAGAACAGGGACGAAAAATAGATTCTCGGCCCTACTTGATTCACGAAAAAAATGTGGCAATCTTTGAATCCACACTAAAATTCGATCAGCCCGTAACAAGTCTCTTTCGAATTTGTTAATCGCGATAAAAAAAAACAAACAAACAGCAAATCGAATTTCGGAAAAAAGAACGGCAGGAACGAACTTGATTTTCGGTTCTAAGGATTTCAAATCGGATGTGTAATCGATGATAAAACTGGCTCTGGTGATAATTCTTGGATTATTGGATCGATCAATTACACAACTCTTGAAAAATTGGCACAAAACTGGAACTTTTATTGATGATGATTGTAATTGTCGATGTTGTAGACATCGACATACATATATACATACGCAATCCCAGACCGACATATATGGAAGTTATGTACTTCCAGTTTTGACCAAACTGACCCTGAACTAAATACATATTACAATGACACTAAACCTTGACTTTAGACAATGACACAATTGACTCTTAGACTTTACAATTATTTGATGTGCTAGGTAGGCTCGGCAAATATAAAAAATATACAAATGTGATATTCATTAAATGTTGTGTTTGACCTGGTGGACAACATCTTGATGTGTATTTCAAGATATATAAAAAGAAATGTATGAAAAAGAAAATGAGAAGTCACTATGTAATGTGTGTTCATTTTCCAAAGATTTAAACTTGTTTGATTTTCTTTATTTTCAAAAATGATCGTACTATATCTGCGTATACGTGAGTATAAACCTGATAGTTATTCATTTGAGGTTCTGCTTTATTTTCATTAGTGTTTCGTATAATTCATCGAACTTTCTCTGCGTTTTCACAAAACCGAACTGATTGTTGTTGAATTATACAATTTCAACTTGTTTTATTTTTCTTATTTTGTTAAAACCAAGGCCTTATCTGCGTATCGAAAGATCGACCTTAAGGTAGACGATTTAACAATCTTATTTCTTTTTGCATGGAACACAGTTGACTATATCATGAATACAATCACTATGTGGTATTCACAAGTGAAATCACATGAAAATATATGAAACATATCTGAGTATGTCTGATAGTGTAGGGTACACTGATCAAAGAAATCCAATCAATACCTTAACATATCCAGATATAATGAGTATGATTATTCCTGAGTTTAAAGTTAGACAAATTATACTAGCAATTGACATGGCTTGTGTGCTGAATTAGTTGAAATTGAAGTGCAGCTCATGACGTTATGTTCAATATGATCCTAAGTCGTGATCATTCTCATAAAATATCAAAAATAGTGTATGATTCTGTATTGCACTTACATTTTATTTCAGAAAAATCAAAAAGATTTTTGTTGTGTTTTAAAATAAGTTTAGAAAAATCCAAAAGATTTTTGGTGTGTTTTGATGTAAAGTTTGTAAAACTAAAAAGTACTTTATTTCTTATTTCTTTTCGACCGATCGACACATGATACTAAATATTTTCAAAATCAAAATATCTTGGTTCTCCGAAGGAGATTTTTGCCAAGATTAAATTAATTTTGGTAAAACGAAAAGGAAACCCGCGCTTTTGTCTTCTAAAGCCGCAGGTTACATTGACAAGACTCAAGCATGGTGAAAGGAGGAGTTATTGAAGTATATTTCACAAAGTGGATCTTGAAGATCAAAAAATGATCAAGTTCTGATCCAGCTATGCTAGCACTGCATCTAACAGAAAATTTCAAGTTGAAGATCTGATGCAGCAATGTTGAAGATTAGATATTAGAGATTTTGTTAGTATAAATACATCACACGTTAAGGGGAGCATAAATCTGTGTCTCGTGTGTTATATCTATATAGAGCAAGTTTGTGAGTCATGAAGTCAACTAACCGAGATACGCACCATGGGTTCGTGAGCTACGAACCACCGGTTCGTTGGTTAGTTAGTTCGCCAGTTAGTCAACACTATAAATAGTGTTGACTCGGTTAACTTCATAACACTTATGAGAGTCTGTTATTTCTGAGTCTGTTTTTGTGTGTGTTTCTAGAGAGAGAACGAACCAGAGAGTTTGTAATTGATTCTTCTTGTGATTTAATAAGATCAAACTCTTATTTACTTTCTTATTCATGATTTTATCAATCAACTAGTAGTAAGATACCTAACACGTACTTACAAGACACACCCAGCATGTATCTGTAACACAACTTATATTTGAACCAAGTCACAGAGGAGTAAACATAGTTTAGTTTTTCTATCATCATGAGTTAAAATACAACTAAGTCAAAGACTTATAAAATTGTGAAATTCACATTTGAATTTTACTCATGGAGCAACTTATGCATTCTTTTGCATCAAAATGCTAAATCATCAATCTTAAGGTTGATCTTTCGATACGCAGATAAGACCACAGATTTATCAAAAATAAAGAAAGATAAAACAAAGTTTAAGTTTTTCAAACTTTAATTCTCAGGTTGATATATTCATATATGCCGAGAGAATCCAAAGTTTGAACGGAACACCAAAGAAATATAAGACAGAACCTTAAAATCTTAACTTTTAGGTCGATACTTTCGTATACAGAGAGAAAGTCCAAGATTTTGAGAAAAAATAAGAAAAATCATACAAGTTTAACTCTTTCAATATAAAGACAAAAGAAGTAACAAGTTCTCACAAATGGTTTATGCTGTCAACCCATGAAACATTGGTATGTGAACAAATTTAAACCTAACTGAAATGTAATCAAACAATAGGATAATATTTACAAGAACGTGCAATGTCACATATTATGATAGATCATTAATTCAGTAATTTAGTTTATGTGCATCACAGACATAGTTTACTTTATTACATGCTTACAAGGTTATATTTATCTATCATTTGTCACAAGGTAAAACTTATTTTCTCAAGTTTGTTTTTCTTCAAAAGATGTTATTTATTTTTCAATTTCTTTCTTTCTCCCCCCAAATTTTTATATTTGTACACTAGGTTTATATGAACCATAGGAGAGAAAGAAAATTTTATTTTATTTTTTATATACATGTCTTTTATTTATTTACCGAAAGAATAAAGAAAATTCTCATACAGAAACAAAAATTTCATGCAAAATTTTGAAAAATCAGATGAACAAGCATTTTTCAAAACCCAATAAGTTAAGGTGTTTGATCTAGGTCACACCACGTTAAACCACACTTGATTGTTTGACTTTCCAAACCATATTTTCTTGGTAGTATGTCCTCGTTTTTGGTCTTTTGGCCATAAAATTTTTAATTTTATCGGAGGACAACTCAGACTCTATGATCGTCTTGGAATGTACAAATTTCATTACATAATGAGTGGTTTTATTTACATTTGGTTTAACCCATGTTTCAAAGATTAAAACTTAGAGCAATACGATTCTGTCTGGGTTAAAAAGGAAGCTTCAAATTGAGCACATTTTGACATAGAAACAAGTTGCTCTTTCAGTTTCTTGTCAACACGTTTTTCATAAATCTTTGCAAAATGTCCAACACAACCACATACATCACATGACACACTAACTCTAATAACTATTCTAGATACATCACATGACACACAGAATATGCCCTAACAAAATACCCTTGTCATGTGCTATATCTAATTCCACTTTCAGATGCTTGATACTAGTTGTAGAGACAGCAAGACTGGAACAGGACTACGTCAATTGAACCACTTGTGAACACATCCTTCGATAACTTTCATTAGCTTCTAATATACTCCCCATTTCACCATGCAAGAATCTTATCTGTTAACTTGCATCTTCAGAAGACAAAAGTATGACTTTCCTTTTTCACCATAACAACTTTAATCTTGGGCAAAAATGTCATTCGGAGAACCAATATATTTTGATTTGGAAATCATTTTGTATCACGTGTCGATCGGTGAAAGTAAAATAAGAAATAAATCTTTTTGGCTTTTACAAAGTTTATATCAAAACTGCCTAAAATCTTTTTGAATTTTCTAAATTTATGCTAAAACACACCGAAAATATTTTTGTCTTTTCTGACATTAAACATAAATGCAATACAAAATCACACACTATTTTTTATTTCAGAAAGATCATTATTCGGGATCATATTGGTTATAACGATCTGAACTGCATTTCAAATTCAACCAATTCTAGCACACAAACCATGTTGGTTGTTGGTATAATTTTTCATCTTAAACTCAAGCATAGTCATACTCATAACATCTGGATATGTTAAAGTATTATGAAATTGCTTTAACCAGTGTACCTCACACTATTAAACATATTCAAATACCTCATATATCACACTTTGTGATTCACTTGTGATTAACACATATTGATTTGTATTCATGATACCGTCAACTATGTTTGCAAAAAGAAATAAGAGCGTTAAATCGTCTACCTTAAGGTCGATGTTTCGATACGCATATAGGGCCTCGAATTTAACAAAATAAGAAAAATAAAAAAAGTTGAAGTTACACAATCAACAACAATCAGGTCAGTCTTGTGGACACGCAAAGAAAGTCCGATGATTGAACGAAACACCAAAGAAAATAGAGCAGAACATAAATTAACAACTATCAGGTCAATATCCCGTATACGCAAAGATAGTCTGATCATTTGAGGAAATAAATAAAATCAAACAAATTTAAATCTTTGCAAAATGAACATATGTATACACAGGGACTTCTCATTTTTGTTTTTACAATCTTCTATATATCATGAAACATGCTTCAAGATGTTGTCCACTAGGTTAAGCATAGCATTTAGTATATATCACATTTGCATATTTTCTGATTTGCCGAGTCTACCTAGCACATCAAAAAATAATCTTATGGCTTTTTCATCTACTCTATTCATGAGTCAGATACATTAGCCAATGTACCATCATTTTCTAATGATCAATTTCTTAATTTTTTTTTATTTTTCCATGTTTTTGTATTTTTCCATTTTCTCCCCCTAAAATGAAAAACTCTATTTTTGAAAAATTTTTTTTTAATACAAAGACACTATTTTTAGCTTTTTCAATTTTCTCCCCTAAACTACAGATGGAAAATTAAAGAAATAAAATTGATCAACCAACACGGATACCTTTCAGCGTTCAGATTATGAAAAATTTCAATGTGAAATTTGAAAACTTTGAAGTTTAAGTTAAGCAGATTATCCACTATTAGCAACTTCGTGAAATGTAAACTCCAGAATTTCCGACAGGTCTTCTGAAAAACCTGCAGACATCAGTAAAAAACATTTAGCCTTTAAACGGACCTGAGACCTTGACTTCTGGTCAATCGGTGTCTTTATTTCCCTTGGAAACCACTTTCGGTTTCCATTGCATCTGTGGTATGCCAGTTTTTAATGAACCATCCACTTTTAAAGTGGATGCACCACCTACATTCAATAAGAACAAGATGTAAATAAGAGATTGTTGTATTGATTCACACTAGAAACAATTACAAAACTCTCTAGAGTCAAACCCTCACACACAGAACTCTCTGACCTCTCGCGAGTGCCAATCCCCGACATCCTCATTTAAAAATACAAACCTTATGCATCTCACCAATCTTGTGAATGGAAACTCCTACACCGTCAACGGAAACTATGGAAAGAATCGCTTGGTCATCAATAAAAAACAATTATTCGCATGGCTTATTGATGTTTTAGTCTCTCGCACCTCTTACACTCTAAAGTGTTGGAGAAACTTGACATGCATTACTTCGGTTTACGATATCTAATGTGGTTTGAATAGCTAGAAATGGTTGGAAACTGGTACGCCTTCAAGGTGCTTGTAGTGTGATGGGTTAGCTGCGGTACACCCTATATATAAGCACTAGCGGCATGTTGAGTGTGAGACAGTACCAGACGGAGGATTTGCTTTAGGGCCATACACAAAAACTTCATTATGAGAAAGTTTGTCTAATGAGACTATACCCACGACAAGCTGGTTGATGCTCTTTCCTCTATGATTGTCATTATTCCTTATGCATTTCCCCTAAAAAGGCACGTACACTATTTAACCAAATAAACTCTTTACTTCCAATTTTGGAAATGAGAGGAAGCTATCTTAAAGCGAACTCCCTATTAAAGGTCAGATGTAATATCTGGCTTTGATAAACATCA
>JBCNJP010000006.1:4994015-5037538 GCA_039602395.1 Deinandra increscens subsp. villosa | reverse complement strand
CCATCACCATAAAAACACCATATTTAATATATCCCAATTAAGGTATGCACACCAAGATACTAACTTATATCAAATTGTTTTGAATAATGATACTCTATCATCATTGTTAAACCACCACACCACAGTGTCTAACATTTGTGTTTTTTAAACAGGTTAATCATGTGTTCCATGTATAATAGCCCTAACAACCAAATATTAGATCTAAACATCTTCTAACTAACAAACGTATTACCACTAATCTGTTATGGAACCTCCCAATCATGCCCGTCAATTAGAACCGTTAGGTCTAGGGTTTCAATAGCACCATTGTTGAGTAAAGTTCTTATAAAATAATAAACACCACAATTAGTATATATAAACAAGAAACAGACATAATACTCCTTTGACAGCGATTAATTTCTTCCTTCCCTGCGTCCCAACACTCAATGGTTCATCGGTTTCCTCTTTTATTTTCCCTGGAAGATCAAAAATCAAGCAGAAATTTAACGCCAAGAACTTTCAACAATATACAATTTCCAGTGAAATTTGATTATCAATGTATCAACAAAATTCGACTTACTTTCGTATGTTTTGAGTATTTCCGCCATCGATGTTTTGATTATAATGATTTTCCGTCAACTGATTTCGTGGAATCTTTTGCGTATATGGAGAGCTGATTTTTCGCTTCAGCAGTTAGTGCCTGCGAGTTTGAATTTCGTTTTTTAAAGATTATTAAAAAAATATAATACGCCATTTGACTATTTTGCCCTTCCTGACGCTCGTTTCCAAATCTGCGCGCATAAAATCTAATTAAAGTTACACATTACACCCTTGTTTTATCCCAGCCGTAGATTAAACTGATCCGACGCCCCAGGTGCGTCCGCATCGGATGTAGCATTTTAGATGGATGTAGCCTAACTCCACTCTTATATATATATATATATATATATATATATATATATATATATATATATGGGGAGGGATATAATGAAAACCTCTCCAAGTTTGGAAAACTGTGAAAACTAAGCTAAAAATTCGTTTTTCTTCCGATTTTTTTTATGGTGACTCTCTAAGTTAAAAAAACCTTTATGCAAAAAGGTAAAGAAAACGCCTAGTAATTTTTTTTAAAATAAATATTTTATAACCGATGTTACATATGTAACATTACCCTGTTACATATATAACATCGGTTATCAATTATTTTTTAAAAAAAATTACTAGGCGTTTTTTTACTTTTTTGCATAAAGGGTTTTTTTTTAACTTAGAGAGTCACCATAAAAAAATCGAAACAAAAAACGAATTTTTAGCTTGATTTTCATGGTTTTCCAAACTCAAAGAGGTTTTCATTTTATTATTCCTCATATATATATATATATATATATATATATACACACATACACTACCATTCACCAAAAACATATTACATTCACCTCTTCTTTTCAAAAAAAATACCACATGAACCCTCAAAATATACTAGAAATACTTCAAGAATTTCACCAGCTTACGATTTCAACTCCCTCACGAGATGTTCTCTTGTGAATATCGTGGAGGAATGTGGATATGATCCAATCATTTAGAACATCGACCGCACCCTCAACCTTCTGTTTTGGTTCCAGCTCCAGGTTTCGTTCCGCCGGTTGAACAACCACCACCTCAACCTATTGCTCAACCTCCACCCTCACTTGTTGCTCAACCTCCACCTCCACCCTTTGACGATGATGATAATGCCTTTTGGAACTAGGCTTTTGATTACTGGTTGCTGCAGAACCAACCAGAGGAGCCACTTGATGACTTCCGTCAATTTGACGATGAAGTCTATCTTCAAGACGTCGAGGGACCGGTTGCTCAAGTATTGGATCAGGTATACAAGGAGGACTAGGCCGCCATTGAGGAGGTGTTTGAGGAAGAATGCAGTTTTCAAGTATTTTGTACTAAATTCTATTTATTTAATATTTTAGTAACTTGTATTTTGTGTTTATTTTATATATTATTATGTTTAGTAATTTTATTTTGAATTAATTACTATATTAACTAACCAAATTAATTAAATAAATAAAATCACTAAAACTTCAAAACGTACTACTCCCTCTCAAAATTATTCATAATTCTTCAAAAATTCTTTCTTTTTTCCAAAACTTCTAAAACTTACAATTCCTCCACTTCCCTCACCCTAAGCGCATTAAGAGTGAGTTTCTCATCTCATCGGTATAATTTAACTGAAAAACATCAATAATCCAAATTTACCATCGTGGGTTTCTCATCTCATCCGTGTATATATTCTCTTATGTTTATAGTCTTATTGGGTTTTTCTTAATATAGGTAAATGTCATGATAGTAGTATGTGTCTGTGTGATAAATGACAATTTGAATGGAAGCTTTTTGTTACAACTTACAAGTAATGAAATCGTCAGCTATGATTATTCAACGGGATCATGTTGATAATTATAAATTATAATTAAATACTTAAATATCGAAAAGCAAATATTATTATAAGTTATAAATAACTGATATTACCTGTCTTATAGTTTTAGAACCTTGGTAGTTACATTCCACAACAACCATCTTATAATTCACCAAACTCATTGTTCTTAACAAATGATTGCATAATAATTTAGCTAAATTATATATTTGGACATACTCTACATCACCCTTTTAACCTTTTTAGAAAAATTATTGAGAGATTTTAAGTAAGTAAAAAATTGTTCATATAAAGTTTCAGTAAACGTTACAAACTAATGACCAAAAACATGAATAAAATATCATCATTTAAAGACCTATGTTAAGCTCGGTAAATAAACTTGGCCCCAAATTTAGTTAACCCATACTTCTTTTAATAAAAAGGGAGGGTCTCTCCCTAATATACATCGGGCCATCGGGGTACTAGAAAAGATAAACAGATACCGAATGACATCTAGCTTAATGGTACCCCTTGACTTCTTAATAAGAGGTTTTGAGTTTGAGTCTCGCTTTGAGTAAATTGCTCATTTTAAGTCAAGGTGTTTTCCCAGTTGTGGGTTTCTTCCCGGGTGAGGTTGGCCGATCACCACACTTTGTATGTCAGACAGAAGGATAATTTATTTGTCAGGGTGATCTCAGATGTCCGAGTCTTTACTGTCCAAAAAATAAATAAATGAACAAATACATATACATGCTAAACAAATGAGTTTTATGGCGTTGGTAGCTATTGTATGATGATCCAGAAACGTATATCACACATAAGAAAACATCAAGAATTTTCAAAGTCATCCTTAACTCTAGAATATATCAACAAAATCAAACATTACATACTAAACCTATACCTTGCAAAAACAAGAAATCTCCAACCTATTTAAATTAGGAAACAAATTAAAACAAATATTAACTCCTAAAACTAAAATAAAATCCAATAACTATCTCCTACCATTTAAACAATTATCTCTTAAAAATAACTAAAATTATTATTAGTAAAAACAAAATCCAATAATTATCTCCTACTATTTAAAAAATTAATCAAGAGATTAAATCAATATTATCTTGTAACAAGTTAACGGGAAATTGTTGCAAGAGTAAGGAATAAAATATGTTTTAATTGTCTCTAATAAGTAATAAGATAGCTTGGTGGTAAAGTGATAACTTCTTAGCCAAAATGCTATGGGTTTAAATCGTACGAAGTGCACATGTTTATTGATTTAGTTGTTCGAATTATAAAAACCTTTAAAAATTAAACAAAAATGTGTAGTTTTTAAAATTGGTCAAATGAGATGCATGTGAAGGAACGATTGGTCGGTCCCATCCCACCCGGTTGTGCAAGGAACTTCGAATCCACGCCTTACCATTTGGCATCAAATAACTCTCTTTCTTGTTTTAAATTATAGAAGTTTATCATATTATTCCACTAATCAACCAATAGGAAGTCATTTTAAATGGTCAAGTCAATCCAACATGTGGTTTTTTTAAAAATATTAATATTTTAAATTTTGATGGTATTCTCGTTTAAACGTGTTTAATATTAGAATTTTGATGGGTTCATTGCATTTGCCATTTGGAGAAATAGAAAGAAATTACAACACATAAAAGTTTTTTTTTATTCGATATTTGAATATAATATATCATTTATTTAGGGGCGGCTTCAAAAACTCGAAAAAAATTTTGGACCCTAGAAGAGATTAAAAAAAAATGAGCTCTTATAATATAAAGTCAAAAACTTAGCCAACATGCATCGTATTTCAAATAATGAACTCCAAAATCTAAAAACTTCGCTTGCTCCAAAGCGAAATTCCAACAGATGCTGGAATCATGCTCTGCAGCCACTGATTGTGCACCTGGTCTATATTGCGGTGATTGCTCTCAGTTGGGAAAAACTCAGCCTTTCTGCACTAGAGGCCAAGCTATTATCCCTACCGCCGTTGTAAGTATACCACGATCGAATGAAATTTGACTCTTTTCTTTAATAAATATACAGATTCTAACTTAAAATCTCATTGCATTTGGTAACTAATGGAGGTCGGATCAATGGTTTGCCATTCAACTAGTACACATGGCTTGTAACACATAATACCTTCTAAGTTGTGGATGCTCCCCTCTTAACTGGTCCTTACAGGATCACATATTACAATCAAGAAGATTATGTAACCAACCAGTTGAGAGTATGTTTATTTGTTTTATATTTTCTGCATTTACAATTCTAATAAATCTGTTTTATAAATTGGTGCTAGAATGGAGTTCGAGGATTGATGTTGGATATGTATGACTTCGAGAATAATATATGTAACGTTTGTTTGACCTTAGTTCAAACTTCAAACTCCATGTCTAACTTTCTATCTAATGTGCTTAAGGGCATGAGGTATACTCATGTTAAGTTAACATGTTAACTTTGCCACATAGGCGCCACGTCACCTTTAACTTAACACCAAAATAGTTAACATGAATGGGGTATACTCATGTTAAGTTAACATGTTAAACAATCTTTTTTTTTTTATTTTAAAATCGGGCAACGGCTCTTTAACGGTCAAAAAAGTGACCGTTTTTTGATGAAACGCGGCGTTAACAAGTTAACGCAAAACAATGGCGCCGCTGATTTTTTTTGGGGGGGGCGGTGTTTGGCGCCTTTGGCGCCGCCAAAAGGGCAATATGGCGCCTTTGGCGCCTGTATACCCGATGCTCTAATATGTATATGTTTTGCTTAGCAATCTGCAACTAACACACTGAATGAATAGGAAGCATATTTGAGTTCAAACTAAACTGGCACTCTATTTTAAAAGTTTAAAAAAGCTAAAGAAAACAACGAAGATGCTAGGAATCGAACCAAGTACCTTTAATATTCTAAGTAGAAGTGCACAAATCGGTTAACCGGTTTTAGAAAAACAGGTACTTCAATATTATAACCGGTAAAACCGGTTTCTAAAAAATAACCCATAAAATAACCGGCTTTTGGACCCCAAAAACTCTAACCGGTGTAGCCGATCCACAGGTTAACCGAACTGCTTAACCAGTAAAAAACTAGTATTTTTTTTTTAAAAAAGTTATACAATATTTAATAGGTTAACCTATAATCGGTTCGTGATCTAGACACCCCTAACCGGTTCCAAACCATCGGTTTGTATCGGTTACAAACCGGTTTGTATGTTACCGGTTAAAAACTAGTTTGGTTTTTGGTTATAAAATCGGTTCAGTTCAATTAACCGGTTCTTTTGTGCACCTTTACTTCCAAGTCGGCGCTCAACCAACCAATCTACATCCTATTTTAATGTAACTCTTACAAATATATATATATACACTACGTCAAAAAGTGGCTTTGGCCACGGTTTTTTTGATATCGCATAGCCACTGTTTTGTAAAAAACGTGGCCAAAGGTAAGAAATTCTCGTTTTAGCCACATATATTTTGTACCCGTGGCCAAATATATAGCCTTTGGACCCTTTTAGTCACGTATTTTTTTGTTTATGTGACAACAACAATCAGTTGCAGTGGCTTTAGCCACTGTTTTACAAAAACATGTGGCACTTATTTGTCACACTTAAAAAAGAGTGACGAAATGCACCAAACGGCGACGGAATTTTTATGATTTTTTATTCGTGTGACCAAAAAGGAATGTATGGCCACGCTTAAATAATGTTGTGTGACGAAAGAGTAGATTTTATTACTTAGTAAATTAAAAGAAAACAAAACTATTAAGTATATATTATGTGTGGGTAAATGTGAGCAATGGCCACGCTTTTTACTTAGTTATGTGGCTAAAAGCTAGTACATATGGCCACTGTTATTAGGTTGTGTGACTAAATATTAGATGACTAATGGTCACGGTACGTTGTGAGTGACAAAAATCTATTACCTATGGCCACATATATTAACCGTGACTAAATGGTAGGTTGTGAGTGACAAAAATCTATTTTATGGTCACGGTAAAATATTAAACGCGTGGCGAAAAAGAGAAGATTTGTGTTTATATGTTTATCATTTTTTATTATCTTGTGATATGGCCACTCATATTAAACATTGGTTGCGTGACAAATTATGACAAATGGTCACGGTATATTAATTTTAGGTGGCTAAAAGAAGAAAAACAGTCGACGGCGCTTGTAATCATGATTATTTCATTTACTTTATCTTTCAAATCTCCATCTACCACGCCCCTCGAGTATCGATATATACTATCTCTGTATCAGTTTTCATCATCATCTCCACCATGACCCTTTTCTCCCAGTCTTTCTCTCTCTGTTTTTCGTCCATCATCGACGGCAAAAAATGTGGAATTGGCATCATCCGTATGTGGAAAACGGTAAGTTATCATCTTCACCACTGAAATTCGATTGAAATTTTCGTCTCAGATTTGGTAATTTTATCTTGTGCAGGGAAAGATTGCACTCTGTATCTCCTGCGAGCAGATTTTAAGTTATTGTGGAAACCATGGAGACGAGGAGTCTCTAATGGTTCATACAAATGCTTTACTGCGAGCAGATTTTAAGTTATTGTGTAATTTTATAACAATCAGCAGTAAGGGCCCATATGAGGTTTGCATGCCCTGTTTGTTGCAACCCTAAACTTGAACAAGGTAGTTGATCTCACTACCCTCCTTTCTTTCTTTTACTCATTCCTTGATTAATTTATAATGTGCTTGATAAATTATGATTTATTATTGTTATTAATAATAGATCTAACTTTAGTTGCAACATTGGGTGGTACCAATCACTCAAATGGCCCGGATAACGATGTTGGATTGTGGAAGGGGAACAATGTAGCAAAAGAGATGCTTGTTCACCATTTTCAGTTCCCTCAGCCCCAGACAATCTGAAAACGAAAATGGCGGACGAAGGCGGTAGGAAATCAGGAACCGTGAATTGGTTCAACGACACCAAGGGTTTCGGCTTCATAACTCCTGGGTGCTTCTCTCGCTTCTGGCCCCATGAACCTGATTTCTTCCAGCCACTTCTTCACCATGTGAGAAAGCAGCAAGTACGTAGCCGTTATATGATGATTCTCAGGCAATCTCTCTAGAGCACCATGTGAGAAGCAAAGAGGGATTTGTCTTCAGCCGCTTCTTTTCCCTTTAAGTTAGTAGTTTTAAAGTTGTAATTTTATAGATCAATGTATTAATGGAATCATACACCCTTTGGATTATGTGTATGTAATTGTGTTTGTTAAAGCAACCATGTGAGAAAGCAAAGAGGGATTTGTCTTCAGCCGCTTCTTTTCCCTTTTATGTAATGAATTGATTTTTAATTTAATATAATGTATTTTCATCCGTTTCTGTTCATCTTCTCTCAATCCGGATGAAATCTTCTCCCTAAGGTTATAGTCTTCTACATATATATATATTAGGTTGTGTGACTAAATATTAGTGTATAGAGAATTGTATTCAACCAGAATGATTTTAATTCACTAGATAATGGGTTTAAATACATGGGAATATCCAATAGACTACGAACAGAAATAACAACTATAGTATATATAGTTCATCCTGAAGAACTCTAGTTTATCCGGTTCATCCTGAAGAACTGTAGTTCATCCTGTTCTATTACTGAATAATTACTCTTGATCCTGAAGAACTCTAGTTCATCCGATTCTATTCTTCCTGTTCTTCCTGAGGAATTATAGTTCATACGGTTCTGTTCTTGTTAGTTCATACGGTTTTGTTCTTGTTCCAATTTATTGAAGAATTAAAATCTAGCCAGTTTATAAATCCTGTCATCCACTATTAGTCAATCAAAAGTTATAAATTGTAGCAAACAAGGCTTGAACCTTCATACGGTTCTGTTCTTGTTAGTTCATACAGTTTTGTTATTGTTCCAATTTATTAAAGAATTAAAATCTAGCCAGTTTATAAATCCTGTCATCCACTATTAGACAATTAAAAATTATAAATTGTAGCAAACAAGGCTTGAACCTGGGTCAGTCAAAAGAAAGGAACTCACTACAAGATTAAGAAGAACCATTGAGACAGAAGTGTTAATTGGTTATATTTTAACCAGAACTTATTTAATTACTCCCATCACATAAGAAATAATTGATAAACAAAATTTGCGTTGCTAAAGGTAATAAATAGACACGGTAAAAACAGGATTTGCGTGGTAAAGGTAATAAATATACACGGTTATCTTGGCCTGACCTTTCCACTTCTTCCCACCATAGCTGGTAGCGTGCCCTGTCTGCCTTTAAATTTCCACTTTTTCACCACCAAAATCTTCTGTACGAACGTATTTCCTGATCAACAAGAAAAAAAAACTTCGATCGATCAATGGCTGCCTTTGGTAAACAATGGAGGATTAGGGGTGTTAATGAACCAGCACCCTACTACGGCAAGACTCCCCGTAAGTGTATTTTCACTCAACAATGGCTGTACGTTTTTATTTTTAGGGTTTTATGTTTTTTAGTTACTTACTCTCTACTCTGCATTTGGGTTTTTTACAGGTGGTCGGAGGTTCACCCTAAAGGTCCATCACTGTGGCGATTTCCACCGGAATGCCGCCGGCCACGAAGTGTGGAAGGGAAAGGTAGATTATGTCGACTATGTCGACATTCGCAAATTTGATTGTAATGATCTGGATCAAATGGTGCAATACCTAAACCACACATCGGTTGGGTATTTCCTCATTTACTGGAGGATCCCGCCTCTGTCCATCAAATACGGGCTTCAGTATGCTGATTTCATCACTCCCGAAATTGTAAGGGATATGAAAATTCATCTCCAGGGACCAGAGGGGGAGAGAGAGCTGGATGTGTTTATAATCCGGAACAGGGATTCCACCTACAGAACCTCCGAGTTGGGACCGAGAAAACCCCCTGGTCCTGATGACAGCAGCAGCAGCAGCAGCAGCAGCTTCTTGGATGATGAAGACTATATGTCGGATGCTAGGTCTTAGCTAGTTAGATAGATTTTTGTATAGGATCTGATGAAAATCTTTGTATAAAGATCAATATATATATATATATGAAAGTTTTTGTAAGCTCTTTCTCATGTTTTGTTTTGGTTAACACCATTAATTATATAGACGACAGAATTTATCTCAATCATTTAAGTTGATTTTAATCTAAATTTGATTGTTGCAAGTAGATTTTACAGTCAACTGATGTGATTTTATCCAATTTAGAAGTAAGATTTATCCTGTTTATAAATCATCTCATCCAACCATATCAAAATGCCAACATATACTAACATTACATATGAATATATACTTCATGTAAGGCACGTGTTATTAAAATCTTGTTATTAAAACATAATTTTGTTAATTAGGGCTTTTAACTCCGATCGTCATCCAGATCTGCTTAAAGGATCACAGTTATGAATTTCATCTTCAAGAAGAACCCGCTGGAAGAGCCACGTGGAGACATTTAATTAATTAATTAATTATGTTTATGTTTAATTTTAGGTTTAATTATGTTTAATATACATATTGTTTATATTAATTTTGGGTTTTTTTATCAGTTTGAACAATTCCCCCCCCCCCCCCCCTTTTAGTTAAAAATTTTCACCAAAAAATTTGAATTTCCCACCATTAGTTCAAACTACACCCAAAATTTCGAACTAAATTTACTTATTATCGATTCCCTCTCACTTTATCAGAAAATTTCCAATTAAAAACCTCCAGCGAATAACTAGGTCTTCTTTCTCATCCATATTATTCACATCTTCCATGGAGCTTCAACAACGAATAGCTTCAACAGCCAGCGCTAGCGATTCTTCAGAAGTGGGATGTGATTTGGGAGACCATTCAGTCCAGAAAACGGTAATTGTCAAGTTATTCCGTTTCATTACTTACAATCTGTTTTCATAAAATTGTTTCTTTTGTTTATTATTGATACGCGTTTAACTTGGGATCCCTGAATTTGTGTACAGTTACAGTTACAGATCGATAAAATTTCGTTTCATACAGAATTGATTAGGAAGGGGTATATATTGCAGATATCCTCTCCATTCATTTCAACCCATTCATTTTATGCTAAATTAGTTATTTACCTTCTTAAATGACTGGGGGAGCATGCTAAATTAGTTATTTTTATGCTAGGAATGTTGAGGTCAAGCATATGCACATGTTTGTAGATTCATGTTACTGGTGAACCTCCTTTCTTCTTTATGTACACTGCTAGAAATGGTGAACTGTTTGTTTAATAATATCCACTGAAGACATGATGTGTTCTGCTCTTCCCTTTGGATGTCTTAAATTTGAGTATAACATATCAAATAATTAGTCAGTAGGGTCTTTATGTGATGTATTAATAACTAAGAACTAATTTACGTTACTCTGGTCATTAATTACTAGCTAGGAAATGATCCTAGAGGACATATATAGGAATGTTTCCAACATTTTTTGTAGGTTCATGTTAGAGGGGTACAAAATAAAGAAATTTTAGTTTAAATCCCCTGTAGAAGAATAGAAGAATGTTGATGTCATGCATCTGCTACTCTGCTAGAAATGGTGAACTGTTTGTTTATATCCACTGAAGACATGATGTGTTCCACTCTTCCCTTTAGATGTCTTTAATTTGTGTATAACATATCAAATAATCAATCAATAGGGTCTTTATGTGATATATTAATAATTAAGAACTAACTAAGAGATAATGAATCAACAGGGTCTGCATGCTTTCCTATTTATGTACTTTGTTAAAAAGCATCTAACTACATTCTGTTAATTGTACAAAATTCAAGGATCGATCCAACAACACTGATGGTCAATTGGAAAAACTTGAGTTCGAACTTAAAGAGGAGAGACTTCTTAGGGATGAAAAAAATGAACAGATTAAGGCCCTCTTCTTGAAGATTCAAGAATCGGAGAAAAAACTTGATCTACTTATAGCTCATCTATCTGCAATTGGACCACCGTTACCACACAAACTTAATGCTCTGGCATCTACAGAGGTGAATTCTTTACATCATAACTTAATTAATCATACTATTTTTCAAGTGCCTTATAATCACATACACTCTTGTTCATGAAGAACACAATCCGGATGAACTCTTGTTCCTGAAGAACACAAATAGATGCAAGTTCCTGGTACATAAGAATATATACTTCATGTAAGAACAAAGATATGAGTTAAATGGGGCCCTGCTATTATTCATTGAAAATGTATGTTAATATGAAAAAATAGAGTATATACATAATCTGTATGAATAAAACTGGAACAACTTATGTTAGATTAAAAAAACAGAATAAATACTTTCATGATAGGTCTGCGTCATTATTCTGGTCTAACTTTTTACCATTTCAAAAACATTGTTCTAGGAAAATTCTAAGGAGATTTTTGTTGGATCTAGCCACAGCACTAATCATGCTGACATACACACAACGGTTAGTATTTGTCAAACTCATTATAGGTTTGATTGCTCATTTACTAGTAATTAATTGAACTGTAGGGCGTGAAATCGGTGGTCGATCAACCTCGTCTGAAGCGGTTGAAAAGAAAAAGGTAAATATTTGCCAGTCAAGTTTCATTCCGTTCTATATTTTCACAGTAATCTGTTTGGTAATGTCATGTAGTCCCATCTTAAATGTTATTTGGTACCTCAAACACTTGGGCCAGCTAGGGATTGTTGGAACAAATGGTGAGATGTGTAGCAAACAAAGTTCAACTGACTTTGAAGTTGATCTGGAACTTAATTAATGTGATCTTCATCCGGATGTTTTAAGTTCATCTGGATATCTAATGTTCATCTGGAAATCAATTGAACTGTAGGACCTGATGACCCATACTACTTGCAATAAAATGGCACTCCTCAGTCCATATCTATCATGGTGGTAAGTATTTCAAAATTGCTATATATATTATGATCAATTTCCATAACCTAATTATCAATTATATGTTTTGGTATAGGAAGGAATACAATAAAAAATGGTCCTAATTAAGCTCAAATCTGGACAGTTGAAGATGAAGACCACTTACGCGGTAGTGTTGTTGACTTGTAATTGAATTAGATTGAGAATAATGCTTGTATGCAGTGTAATTTTCTTTAATTTTTTATTTGTATTTCATTTGTATTGACTTGCAATTGAATTTTATTTTATTTGTAATTAAATATATGTGTTAAATTTTATTTGATTTGTAATTAAATTTTATTTGATTTGTAATTAAATATAGGGTTCATTGAGATAAAATGTATGATTTCAACTACCCTTTGGCCACTTTCTTTTTCCAAATATATGTGGCTAAAACACAAATATACGTGACCATATAATACCAAAGGCCACGCTTTTTATATCTTAACGTGACCGTTGCCACCATTTGGTTACGCGTATTGAGACAAAATGTATGATTTCAACTACCCTTTGGCCACTTTCTTTTTCCAAATATATGTGGCTAAAACACAAATATACGTGACCATATAATACCAAAGGTCACGCTTTTTATATCTTAACGTGGCCGTTGCCACCATTTGGCCACGCGTATTGAGACAAAATGTATGATTTCAACTACCCTTTAGCCACTTTTTTTTTCCAAATATATGTGGCTAAAACACAAATATACGTGACCATATAATACTAAAGGCCACCCTTATTATATTTTAATGTGGTCGTTGCCACCCTTTGGCCACGCGTATTGGGACAAAATTTATGATTTCAGCAACCCATTTGGCCACGTTATTTCATATCATATGTGGCTAAAACACAAATATACGTGACCATATAATACCAAAGGCCACGCTATTCATATTTTGACGTGGCGGTTGCCAACCTTTGGCCACGCGTATTGGGACAAAAATTATAATTTCAGCAACCCATTTGGCCACGTTTTTTTATTACATATGTGGCTAAAACACAAATATACGTGACCATATAATACCAAAGGCCACGCCATTCATATTTTAACGTGGCCGTTGCCACCCTTTGGCCACTCGTACTGTGACAAAATGTATGATTTCAGCAACCCTTTGGCCACGTATTTTTATAATGTATGTGGCTAAAACACGAATATACGTGACCATAAAATACCAAAGGCCACGTTAACCAAACACATGTGGCCGTTGGAACCCTTTCGCCACGCTTTTCTGAAGAATTGTTTGATTACAACAACAAATATTGGTACCCTTTAGCCACGCTTATAGGTGGCTTCAGCCACTGATATTGTAACGTGGCCGTAGGGTACATATGGTCACGGCACCTATGGTGTCGTTTGGAATGGAAAAAAAAACGTGACAAAACACCTTTTGTCACGGTTTTATTCCGTGGCCAAAGGTGAATTTTGACGTAGTGATATATATATATATATATTGATGTGTTCGGAACGTACCTAAAAATAACTATTAAAACCTAGACCTAACCTAGACCTAGACACACCTAATTTTACCGAAACTCCTAAAACTAAACCGAACCTACAGGCAAGTGTACCTATCGGTGGCAGTATAGCTACAGAAGACCGGATATCGAACCCTAAGGACACTATGAACAAGACTTAACCTAGGACCTATGAAATGGAAATACTGAGTAAATTTGGGTTTAATGTGAATAAAGAATTTAAATAACTAACTTAACTAACTAACTAACAACCGACACGAGAAAGCCTTAAGACGAAATCAGAGATGAGAGATTTACCACCTAGACCTAGAATCCTAAATAATATTAATGACCTCACTCGGCTATGACAGTCCTGATGGAACCGGGATCTTAAGACACAACCTCTAGAGAAACTCTACGAGCCCCCGAATCACTCTCCGGATGTTACTGATAGAATACCTGAAGATTGGAATACGCTTACCGGTTTGATTAGTTCACCTTTTGAGTTCTTCCTAATTGATTACTCTAACGCTCGGACAAGTGGTTCACCTTTTAAGTCCTTCCCACTTCAACTACCTAAGAACACCCTCGAAACAATCTAAGGCACCTTAAAATAGCCGGAGCTACCTCTAATTCCTACAATTGACACGGAATAACAAGCTAACCATAAAACCTAGGCAATTTCCTTTTGGGACAATTATTCCTAAGACCTATTAGCTAACCCGATTACCCGACAATCCATTACCTTTTGAGTCTCTAGATAAGCAGCACACAAGAATTAAATAAATAACTATCAACTAATCCTATGATCACTATATAGTAAACCACATCAAATTGCAAACACACAGTCACACAATTTAACTACTTCACCCAAACCGGAAGACATCCGCAAGCAAAGCAAGGATTAATTGATAATTCTAAACCTAATTCAAGCACACACATACATCAATGGCAGAAAATTAGAGGGGTTTAAAGAGTTATCAATCCATCAAGAAAACTGTCACAACTGAATAAAAATCATTAACACTAAAAATTCATCATAACGGTCTAGGCGGTGAAAATTAAATTAGCCAACGATCATGATCAAGTCAGGAAAAATAAATAAAGTATGGAACTTGGTTCATGAACATGTTGGTTAAGTAATTACAAGAAACAAGAAAAAAGATTAGAACCCGGAGAAAAGAATAATAGTTGAATGATTGCACCGCGTCGATCTTTTCTTGTTGCTTCCTCTCTCTCTCTTTTAAAATCGTCTTCAGGTTCCGTCGTAACCCTTCAATTGATGCTGCCGTCGAGAAAAAATAAATTGTGGAGACCCCCTTCAATTCGAAATCAGCAAAATATATATATCCGTAGGGTTCCTTCGATTGCGAATTTTGGTGTATCATTTAAAAAAGAAAAGGATGCAAGCGACAAAAGAGTCGGTTTAAACCGAATTGGAATTCCCGTGCCCAAGAATTTTTGCTCCTTACGTAATCTCTTTTTCATATTTTCCTCTTGCACCTCAAACTTTCAAGTATTGACCATGAAGCCCCTCATGCTTTTATAACTAATTCTTAAATCCTTGAACTATGATGAAATGTCATACCATCCCCCTGGACCTTTATATCAACCTACAAATAAATATATTTAACCATTTTGAGCACAATTGACAAAATAAACACAATTAAAAATAAGAGACTCAAACTCACACCAAAATATATAAAAATAACTCAATACCACATTATGACTCAAATAACAATTAAATATATAAAAACCAAATAAAATGACACAAAACCGACTCAAATACTATACAAAATACAAGGGAAATCTAGATGTGTTTAGCACACATCAAACATCCCCACACTTACTCTTTTTTCGTCCTCGAAAAATACTGCAATGGAATCATAACCAGGAAATTGACTCTAAATCATTCAACATTTCAAAATTAGCATCCACCATACAATTCCACGATCCAAAATGTACTAACACACTAACTACAATTGCCGATATTTCGATCCGATTAAACCCAACCACCAACCTTTTCTTTCGCCCCCATGTGTTTATGAAATTACCATATAAAAGTTCAGTCGCCTATGGATCCCACTAAAGAAAGCTCTAGTTCAACCTACTACCGAATCTTATTCAGTCAAAGCAAAGGGTTTAAATGATTTAAATTAATATTTCTCCAACCCCCCTTAAACCAGATACTAAGATGTCCAAAGAATAACTATTTATTTATATGCAAATTCTTGAGCATTTATTCTCTAAACTAAAATTTCTCTCTTTTTTTTTTCTTTTCTCATTTTTTTTTTCAAATTTTGTTCTTTTTTTTTTAATTGGTCACTTTTACCTAAAATTACCAACGGACATCATCAGAGGCATTCTTTTCGAGATGCTATCCCTAAAATCATACGTGAGTATTTTGCCCGCGAGATCCGGAACATCATCAGAGGCACTTACCACGGGATACTATCCTTAGTTTGTACATGAGTATTTTGTCCCATCACTCTAATTCATTAACCAGATTATTACCTAACATGCTCATTGGATATTCTAAGGACATAGGAGTATCTAGCCTAAAGCGGTCTCTTTCCTCCTAATCATCAGATTCAGAATCCCTATCACTCCTAAAATGGGAACCCACTAGCAGACTGATTAGCATATTTATACAACAATAAACACACAGGCTATTTAAGCTACTCCTAAACCAGCTGGGCCTACCGACACATCATAGACTAGTAATGTTTTCCATTCAACCATACTTAACCACATTTTTCCAAAATATTATGATTTAACATTTAAGCACAAAATTAGACAATCAATTCCCGGTTTCCTATCATTTTCCATTTAAATTGCAGCCAGAATCTTGGACATTTTTAAACAATTTTTCAATTTTTTTCAAATTTTTATATAACACACTCATAAAATAAAATAAAATACTCAAGACGCAAGTCTCCCATCCCCACACTTGAATCACACATTGCCCTCAATGTGGAATGGAATAAAAAAATAAAGCAGAATAAAAGCACACGAACGATAAAAAGAAAAATAAAAATGCAAACAAAAAATAATAAAAAAAAACGAATGGAACAAACTCCCCTGATTTGTGATTTGGATGAATGAAAGGCGAGCTTGGTGCGCAGGTTCTCCATTGTAATCCATGAGCATCCCAATGCGAATTTCACTGAACCTGCAACAAAACAAAACACAAAGACTCGACGAAAACACGATTAATCACGAAAATATAAAAATAAATAAGAAAAAAAAAATAATAAAGCAAGTTGAAACGTGTTCACTTGGAACTTGGACTCTTACAACACAATTTCATCATCTTGAATCGCCCGAATTTCCTGCAAACACTGAAAAACACAACCACAAAACGAGCAAAACCGAAATGCAAAATAAAGCACAATCAAATAAAAAAAAAGTTACATAAATTTACAACTCGGGCTTCCCCGAGTTCCAACCAACACAATCAGGCGGTTTCTCCTTAATGTTCTTACTAACCAAGGCCCTAATCATCAAAACGCTTAGAAATCTAAAGGCATTAACCAACCAATCTTTAAAAATCATACCTAAAAACCAGTCGACCCACCAATGCTTAAATCTACCCGGGATTAACTTAATAATTACAATAAAGCTCAACCTCGGGTCATTCTTACAATCTACGTCCTCTAACGTCCCCACACTTGGACTAAACACAAGATCATCCTTATCACTAGTTAACCTACCAAGTGGGACGTCTTCTAGAACCTCATCACCTTCCTTCACTATCGGTTCCTCACACCTTAGCACGTCCCGAATGGAGATTGAGTACGGTTCGTGCTTTGGTGTATGAACCTCGCTCTCCTCACATACTTCTTTCTCGAGCGGGATGTTTTCAACCTCAATGGTCGGCTCCCCGTACAACATCTCTTCTAGCTGCTGCAAATCACCCTCGGGGTCAAACCGATCCTCATCTATCATTACTGGTGACATCGCCGTCCACTCCTCACCAAATAACTTTAACATTTGCGCTTCAAATAAATCATGTGAGTTTATGTCTTGTAGCGCCTCATCAACTCGCATCTCACTCGCATCATTTTCCTCGTCAGCAACAACAGGCTCAGTGGCGTCTACCATATCCTCATTCATGCATCGATTCAAGTCATAAACGTCATCATCGTCCCACTGTTTCCATACGAATGGCTTGTAATAAGGTGTTGTTTCAGGCAAACCATCATAAAAATAACTCTGTGTGACAGGAGGTGGGACTACAACGTCCGTTATCGTCTCCTGTTGTAGGGTTTCCGCGATCATAGCTCCAGATGACATTCTCGTATAAGGATGTACATAATCTCTCGAAGCAAGGCACTCAGAACTGCTCAACGCCAGACGCTCAAACATCTCCATGCACTCCTCTGCAGTTTTATTTTTGTACATATATCCTCCTGCTGTAAGGTTGACCAATCGTTTTGTCTCGAACGTCAGTCCTTCGTAAAATATCTCAACTTGTGTCATTAGATCGAATCCATGAGGAGGACACTCAGCTAACAACTCATTAAACCTGTCCCACATCTCATGGAATGTCTCCCCATCTTCCTGGAAAAATGAATAGATTTTCTTTCTCAGATAGGCAATCTTTGATAGCGGAAAAAATATATTCAAGAATTTCTTGACTAAGTCATCCCAGGTGGTAATGGATCCTACGGGCAGACAATCCAACCATCTCTCAGCATTGTCACACAGGGAAAAAGGAAATAGACGCAAATAAATTGCATCATCAGAAACTCTGTTTAGCTTGAATGTACTGCATATTCGTCGAAACCGATTCAGGTGAGCATACGGGTTCTCGTCCTGCCTCCCATGAAACTGAACAGAGGTCATGATATATGGAAGGATCATAGGTGGTATAGTGAATGAGACATTGATTGGTGGTGGAATGATGGGCGATCTAGGATATGTGGAGGGTCTCGATAGCTCAGCGACTGTTTTCTTAACAACAGACATGGCGATTTTGACCGGAACAAACTAAAAGGAAATATGTACAAAAGAAAAACTAAAACTATACAACTAACCAAAAGACACTAAGACAAAAATCCTAAGACTCTAGACACGAAAAAAACCTAAAAGACTTAAAATTTCCTAGCAACGACCTAAGTTAATCTTGCTATTGCCAAGTGTCCCCGGCAACGGCGCCAAAAACTTGATGTGTTCGGAACGTACCTAAAAATAACTATTAAAACCTAGACCTAACCTAGACCTAGACACACCTAATTTTACCGAAACTCCTAAAACTAAACCGAACCTACAGGCAAGTGTACCTATCGGTGGCAGTATAGCTACAGAAGACCGGATATCGAACCCTAAGGACACTATGAACAAGACTTAACCTAGGACCTATGAAATGGAAATACTGAGTAAATTTGGGTTTAATGTGAATAAAGAATTTAAATAACTAACTTAACTAACTAACTAACAACCGACACGAGAAAGCCTTAAGACGAAATCAGAGATGAGAGATTTACCACCTAGACCTAGAATCCTAAATAATATTAATGACCTCACTCGGCTATGACAGTCCTGATGGAACCGGGATCTTAAGACACAACCTCTAGAGAAACTCTACGAGCCCCCGAATCACTCTCCGGATGTTACTGATAGAATACCTGAAGATTGGAATACGCTTACCGGTTTGATTAGTTCACCTTTTGAGTTCTTCCTAATTGATTACTCTAACGCTCGGACAAGTGGTTCACCTTTTAAGTCCTTCCCACTTCAACTACCTAAGAACACCCTCGAAACAATCTAAGGCACCTTAAAATAGCCGGAGCTACCTCTAATTCCTACAATTGACACGGAATAACAAGCTAACCATAAAACCTAGGCAATTTCCTTTTGGGACAATTATTCCTAAGACCTATTAGCTAACCCGATTACCCGACAATCCATTACCTTTTGAGTCTCTAGATAAGCAGCACACAAGAATTAAATAAATAACTATCAACTAATCCTATGATCACTATATAGTAAACCACATCAAATTGCAAACACACAGTCACACAATTTAACTACTTCACCCAAACCGGAAGACATCCGCAAGCAAAGCAAGGATTAATTGATAATTCTAAACCTAATTCAAGCACACACATACATCAATGGCAGAAAATTAGAGGGGTTTAAAGAGTTATCAATCCATCAAGAAAACTGTCACAACTGAATAAAAATCATTAACACTAAAAATTCATCATAACGGTCTAGGCGGTGAAAATTAAATTAGCCAACGATCATGATCAAGTCAGGAAAAATAAATAAAGTATGGAACTTGGTTCATGAACATGTTGGTTAAGTAATTACAAGAAACAAGAAAAAAGATTAGAACCCGGAGAAAAGAATAATAGTTGAATGATTGCACCGCGTCGATCTTTTCTTGTTGCTTCCTCTCTCTCTCTTTTAAAATCGTCTTCAGGTTCCGTCGTAACCCTTCAATTGATGCTGCCGTCGAGAAAAAATAAATTGTGGAGACCCCCTTCAATTCGAAATCAGCAAAATATATATATCCGTAGGGTTCCTTCGATTGCGAATTTTGGTGTATCATTTAAAAAAGAAAAGGATGCAAGCGACAAAAGAGTCGGTTTAAACCGACTTGGAATTCCCGTGCCCAAGAATTTTTGCTCCTTACGTAATCTCTTTTTCATATTTTCCTCTTGCACCTCAAACTTTCAAGTATTGACCATGAAGCCCCTCATGCTTTTATAACTAATTCTTAAATCCTTGAACTATGATGAAATGTCATACCATCCCCCTGGACCTTTATATCAACCTACAAATAAATATATTTAACCATTTTGAGCACAATTGACAAAATAAACACAATTAAAAATAAGAGACTCAAACTCACACCAAAATATATAAAAATAACTCAATACCACATTATGACTCAAATAACAATTAAATATATAAAAACCAAATAAAATGACACAAAACCGACTCAAATACTATACAAAATACAAGGGAAATCTAGATGTGTTTAGCACACATCATATATATATATATATATATATATATATATATATAATTTCTTTTTAAAATTCTAGGTCCTTCGAAAAGTTAGACCCTAGATGATTGTCCACCTCGCCTATGACCCAGGCCGCCCGTGTTGATTTGTTTAAAACAAACATAATTGGAGATAATTGGAGATAATTGGAGATGGAAATGAATTAGTGGGAAGTTGCACTATAATAAGTTCTTCGTTTTATTTCTGTTAACTTTGAACACGATCAAATTTCATAGATGAATAGTAGACTTTTGTTTTTTCAAACTTTGGTCACGTGACTTTGGTGCTTTGACGCTTTCTACCCCTAAACTTTTACGATTTTTCTTTCTTTTTAACGAAATAGTAAACTTTTAGTTTTCATAGTTTGGCCATATTGTTTCATACTCTTACGTTTTGTACCGTTTAACTTTTAAAGTTTTTTTTATTTTAAGTTTTGTTGTTTTCTATTTTGGCCACCAAACTTTTAACTTTTCTACTTTTGTTTTTAGTATATTTTATAGTTTTATACTTTCACTATAAGACTGTTAGACTTTTATGTACTTTGACACGAAACTTTTAACTTTTCTACTTTCGCTTTTAATATACTTTTATAGTTTTATACTTTCACCACGTGACTTTTAAACTTTTACGTTTTATACCACTTAACTTTTTTTACTTTCGTTTAGTATACAAATTCAACCCCGCAGCAACGTACGGGGTGGGTAAACATCTCGTTTAAAACAAAGGTAATTAATTGAAGATTGGAAATAAATTAGTGGGAGGTTGTACTATAAGTTCTTCATATTATTTTTTTGCTTGAGATGAAGAATGAAACGCGATAAGTTAAATAAAATATATTGAAAGAAAATTTAAAAGTATATATATATATATATTTATATATATATATATATATTTATATATATATATATAATATTTAATTAAATAGTAGAGATAGAAATGCAGACTCCATTAAAACTGCTCAAATTGCAGATATAATTTTGAATTTGTTATTTATCTTTATATATCTAGTTTTAGATAATTATTATGAATTTATGTCTTTATTGTTAGGAGTTAAGAATGATTTATAGAAAATGAGATGCAGATTAAAACTACATAAAATTATAAGAAACAACTATAAAAATATGTTATTAAAATTAAATCTTCTCTATACATTATCCGTTTCTTTTTTATTTTATTTCACTTCACGACTTGAAACCTTAAACTTTTACAATTTTTAGGTTCAAGCAAACCAATCCTTTCGTTAACTAAATTTAAATCCTTGTGTACCATATATGTTATTCCTACTTGTTTTTATGTACCTTTAAATGTTAAAAATCGAGCCTTGGTATCTTCATATACATCTCTTTATGTGTTTAATAGTGTCATTTTTATGACAAGGCTGTCTCAGAAGGGAGTGCATGGGGTCGACCATATAAGGGCCATGTCTTAGAGAGTCAAAAACACATTTTGGTTTAGGTAACGTAGGTATCGTACGACGTAATTCCTTATGTATTATTTTTAATTTATGCCCACATTTTAATGATGGACACTCGCGTTATAAAGTAGACACCTAAGACCACCCACAACACGGGTGCAAGTAAGAGTTTTTTGCTGAGGTAGATGAGGCATGCCTGACATGCTGTGTTGGGATAGTTCATGTATGCCTGGCATGCACTTGAAGATCCTTCGGAGTGTGCGGGAACATGCATTTTTTTTACTCTCCCTCACATATATGTATAGATATATAGTATTTATTAGGGGTGCACTTGAAAATAGTCGGTATTTTAGTGTTAGAGTTAGAAGAGGCATGTGAAAGGATTTGTGAAAATTTGATGTGGCATGGTGATTAGGCTTACATGTGGGAAGGACGTGGCATAGCGTTACGAGTGGTCTAACAAACATTGAAGTTGTAAGTACCGCCTAACTTTTCAACATATTAAAGGACCCATTTTTAGTACTCGTATATGACACTTGATGATGTTTTCCATTTTACACTTAACCGCGTTAACATCAATACCACAAATACCACAACACTCGTTAACGTTTACTATTACTATTACATATAGAAAACTAGGAAAAGTTATTATATATAGGTTGATTTGTGTATAAAGGGTCTGAAATAACCAGAATGTGTCATGTGTACTTTAAGAAAACGGTAAAATTGTTTCCATGCACATAAGGTAAATTATTATGCAAGTTAGATGATAATAAACACGCAAAATATATTGATAACCATGCAACTTATATTGATAATCACGAAACATATATGTTTACGCTTAGATAGTAATACAATAATTACGTAAGTTACAAGGATAATGACACAAGTTATATAGATAATCACACAAGTTATATGAACAATTACGCATAAATAATCATGCAAGTTATACGATAACACATAGAGGGTTTTTTTAATTATTTTTCAAAAAGGAAAAAGGTATAGCGGACTATACTCAAATTAAATAGAATAAAATATTCGTTTTTATGGTATAATTTTTTCTGCATGTCATATAAAAGGGTTATAAATGTTTAAAGACGTTCGGAGAAACTTGAAAAAAGTCAACAAGTATAAATTATACCAATTTTACCGTACCAGCTCTTTTCACACTTGAATATTCTTTATTAGATCTAAACAACTCATTTCTTGAATCATTTTTTTTTAAATATTTTTATACACTTTACTTTATACATAAAATCCCCTTTGTATTTAAAGTTTCATGTAGAAAACTATATCACCTTTTTTCTGTTTGGTTTTCATGTACTTTTTGTCCTCTAGCTACTTGCTATAGTTTTGATTCTAATAAAATCTTTGTTGTTAAAAAAAACTATATCGTCTTCATAAAAATATAAACAATCTTCTCTTTTTTCTTATGATTTAAAACCATATTATAGAAGTCAAGTCACATGTGCTTTAAGGGTGGGCGGTATGGTTGTAGACAAAAAAAATCTACAAACTTTACAACCATTAGGGTGTTGACACTAGAAGAGAGAAAAATTATATAGAAATTATCTTGTGGATGGTATAGTTTTGTAGAAAATGTTTTAGACAAACTTTTTTTTTAATTTGTTTTTTGTTTTTTAATTAACTAATTTTTTTAAACTAATATTTAACATTAAAAATAAAACATTCATTAAATTAAAAAAAACTACAAATTCCTAAAAAAATATATATAAAATAAGCATAAAAAATTACAAATTCCTAAAAATATAACCGAACACAATCTAAAAATTACACACACCACCCATATTTTGATGCGACTTGACGTTTCTCGTCGAGAATGACCGGTAAAAAGTTCTAGGGGACGTCATTGTACGGCTTCAAGAACAATTCGAGGTCACGAGCTCGTTGATCTTCTTCCATAGTCGTCCTTAGGGTTGCCATCGTCTTCTCCACCGCCGCGTACATCTCCGTCTTCCTTACGGCGGTTTGTTGTCGAATCTTCGCCTTATCATCCCTTTCCTTCTCCCATTTTGATTCAAACCTATTCATCACCTCCAGAGCATTCTCCGATCCTTTAGTAGACGAATCACACGACTTCTTGCTTCCCTTTTGTGGTGGGTGTCTCGGCATGGAGTCCTCGTTTAAGTCAGGAAAATGACTCGGTAATTGGCTCGAGTCGACATCATTTGACGTTGTGTACTCGCCCGAAGCCGATGTCTTGGTCCTTTTCGGCTCAACCCCACCAACCTTTCTTTTTGGTGCCAACCACTTTGGATGATCTTTCACAACTCGCCAAGCTTCAACATGAGTAAAACATTTCTTCTCGTAGATGCGTTGATAATCAACCAATGACTTCTCGAAAACATCTACATCGCTCACTCCACTAGCTCGTTGATGTGTCTATTTTAAAAGAAAAACAAATTAAATTTATTGAAATAAAACAAACATTAGAAAAAAAAATAAACTTTAGTAAAAAAAATAAATTTATATATACTTACATTTTGAGCCACAAGCCCGTTGAACTTCATCATCTTGGTGTTCAAGTTCTTCCATTTCATATTTAATTGGTGAACGTTTTGATCGGTAGTACGCTCACTCAAACCATTGAAGTGTACGAGAACCCGATTCCAAAAAGAGGCCGACTTTTGTTGATCGCCAAACTTTTTATTTTCGGTGACGTAAATGTAAGCTTGCGCCGCAAATCTTCTCTTCCGCGGTGCTCCAGTATGTAGGATCGATATTACTTAACACCTAATTGACTTACAAGATTTACTTGAAAGATTAACCTTACGAAATTAAGTTAATCTTCACTTTACTCTAGCAACTAACACTTGTAAATAATAGTTGTTTGCATAAATATAGTAAAACACGAAGTAAAATATACTCGGCACTATTTGCATTAACTCAACAATATTACACAGTGATAAGGATCAAAACATCCGTGTACAAGGTTGAAGACGAGCTATGCTATATATAGTGCTAAGGGACATCAATGATATCCATTGATTTCCAAACGATCATCTAGACCGTTGAATACAAAAGTCAAATACTACTACCAAAAGAATAATCTTCGACAGATGGAATATCTTGCGTGTGATCAGCAACAATCTACTTTAGGAGAGCGGTTTTGATAGACATAGAAGCAACCGATAAGATTTTGCAGGGATTGGACGACCTAAAAGACTTCTCAGGAAAAGTCCAGTTGAACTCATTATCTGGTTCTTTCCGCTTGAAAGTCTTTTCTGCTTGAACTCTGTTCAGCCAGAACTTCTTCAAATTAAGACTTCAGCCAGAATCATCAAAGTGATATTCCTTACAATCTCCCCCTAAGCTGATGCTGTCAAATTATTCTCCATCTTCGAAGCTATTTCCAAAATTGACTCTGTACAAAAAATTCTTCTCCTTGACCTATTTGTCTAAGGACCTGATGCTTGCATCCAAATCCTGAGATAGCTCTTTCATGCTTGTTTTGGTCACTTTCACGTGCTTAAGAGCTTCCCAATCTCGTTCATTCCACTGATCTTGAATGGAGATGGATTCATGAGTGGTGAAGGTGCCATCAGCGCTGTGAACATAGAATAGCTTCTCTTCCTCTTTCCATATGACATATTTGATCTCACTGATAGGTTCTTATTCTTCATTATCAGTGTCTCCTTGAGATCTGTAAAGCAACCCATACTCGAGCACTGGAGTTTCTATGCTCATTCTTAGCAGATGCTCGGCTCTGGTTGGGCTCATGATTTCTATCAGCCTTACATAAATGTCAGTCAACTGGAAGATATCAAGCATTCTAGTGGCTTGATGAACATTTACCACTCTGGATGTGCCATTTTGAAGTTGGAGAGTGAAATCAAAATTATCTTCATTGGATGTCCACCGAATAACTTTGTTCTTTCTGGGTGGGCCTTTCTTCTTTTTCTTTTGATCTTTCTTTCTCTTAGAATGCATTAGTCTCCTCTTTCTCTTCTTTTTCTCCTCATCAGAATCATTTTCTGAATCTGGCTCAACAAGGGCTTTCCTTTTGATGAGGGAGAAGAGGGACCAGGTTGTACATCACTGGGTTTGGTTGGAGGTGTGAGAGCAGTGGTAGATGAGGGTTCTCTTATGGTAAGCGGTGGTAGAGATCTTTGAGTGGGTGGTTTAATGGCTTCTGGTGCATGGCTATTTAGAGGTGATGATGGAAAGATGTCTGAAAAGTCTAGGATAGGAGTGGGTTTCTTTGGGAAAGGAATGATTGGGGTAAAGTTGTATGTTCGGTATTTTGGATTTGCAAGATTTGTGGCAAATTTCTTGGATATGGTGGGAGGTTTGTATGGTATGAGGGCAAGTGATTTGGATGCAGATGAAAAGACTGCAGGTTTAGGGTTTGGCTCATAGATAAAGGAAGGTGGAGGTAGGATATCTGCATTATCATCAAACTCTGGTTTAACAAGAATGTTAGTTGACATACCTGAAATTATTTCCGAAGGTAGGGGCAGCACCAGGTTTGGGTTAACAGCAACACTGTCTCCTCTGAGCTCTTGATAGATAGAATCAATCAAGCTGCATAGCTCTTTTACCTTCAAATGAAATACTTCTTCCTCTAATTTCCAGTTTCTGATAATTAGGACCCTTTTGACCTTCTTCAGCAGTTAATAGTTTGCATCATTCTTCACCAATTTGGTGGGCATCCTTGAAGCTATGTCAATCACCCTTTGCCTTTCACTTTCTATCATACCTTCCAAGTTATATTCTCTCAATCTCCATTCCATTGACCTTCTTTTAGCTTCCTCAAACAAACTTTCAACAACCCAATTCTGTGAAAACAGATCCAATTCCTCTTGAAATTCTTTTGCTAACCTTTCGTCCTCACCAGCCATCTTGGCATCTTCCACAAATTTGTTTAGAGCTTCAGATTCTTTAGTGTGAACAATCTGATGAATAGTCAGAACATTATCAGGTTGAACTTGCTCTTCGGCTTGAATCGGCCCTTCACTCCTCATAGCCACCAGGGTCTCAGCAACAACTTCAGTCTCATCCCTTCGCTGATCTTCCGATTGAACCACTGGGAATTGATCAGTTCCAAAAATGGAGTGGTGCTCACCAAAGACGGGATCAGGTGCATTTTCATTAATTTCGATCACCTTAACCAGAGATTCAGCTTGAACTGCTGGTTGATCTTCCGCTTGGTTTTTAGCCTGAACTTCAGTCACCACCGGTGGTTTGGTGACCTCAGCTTCTTTGTCAACCGATTCTATAACTCCTGTACCCTCACCTTATCCTAACACATTTTCATCAACCCCTTCGGTTACAGTTCCTACAACTGTTGTTCCTACACTTTCTTCAGCTTAAACATTTTTTGCTATTGCTTTACTGGTGGAAGCTTTGTTCTTTTTAGCTTGATCAAAGGCGTTTTCAGCCGGAAATATCACATCTTTCAGCAACCTTGTAATCATGTTTATGTTGAGGGTGTATTTTCAGGATGCTCGCAGGAAGCTCACACAGTGCAGGAATCCTATTAACGTCTGGGAATCCCATTCATCCAGGTATCCTGATTTATTTATTTTTAACTAACCCCTCATATTTGCCACGTGTTTATTTGACCAGGTTTCGACGAAGTCATCAACTACCTCCGAAACTTACGCTCCAGCTAAAGAAGATCGTGGACCAAGTGAACGAAGAGGCCCTTAACGGTCGAATTAGTTGGATAATAGGATCCCGGGAATCCTGGAAAGTTTGTTACCATTGTATTTGTTATATAAATCGAGGATTCGATCAGTAGGACCACACGTTACACACATTACACTCACTTTAGCTCGTTTACGAACGCACAACATTGTACCACTTAGTTCTGATCGATCAAACCTCCGACCCCTTGTACCGATTTATTTGATTATCAATAAAATTGACTAGGAGGCGGCTATTCGGTCGGCTCCCGAGGTTTTTACCAGGATTCCTAGAGGCAACTCGAAGGATTCTGGATTTTTCCTCGCTAAATCCTTGTGTCACCATCCTAACTTGGATTATTTGCTCATTTGATCGTTAAGCACACTACCTCACAATCTAAGTTTGGAATACAGGATTCCCAATTGAATTTTTGACCAAAACAGTTTGGCGCCCACCGTGGGGCGAGTGGTGCTTAATCTTACCAAAATCCCATATTTCATTCACTTCATTTGATCTCCAATCTCAAAAATGTCAAACCCGCAAAAAACTGTCTCGGCCTCTACATCGTCTTCCATTCCTCCTCTTCCTTCCATCCCAGGAAGCCAGAAGAAGCCTAATGACCGTCAGAAGAAAGTGGACGAGCAGCCGAGAAAAAATGATTATCCTGTCTTCACAGGATCCCAGGTTCAATCTGTTGATCCTGTTATTACTAACAATGATTTGTTTTCCTTGATTAAGCAGGTGAAAAATCAAATGGATCAGCAAGAAAAGACCAATCAAGCAGTGATGAAGGAGATCGAGCAGCTTAAGAAGTCTAAGAAACCTGTGGAGGAACAAAGTCCTCTGTTTCCCAGGCATCTTGACTTCAATGCTTCAGGATCCTCAGATCCGTCTCGCTACAATTACAAATCAGCGTCAGGCTTTACTACAGCCCCTACAATGACTTCTCAGGCCGCTGGATATGTAGAGAGTACTGCTGGATTCTCAAGAGCTGTCTCACCAGAATCCTCACAGTCACACTACAAGGGTCCTTGGATTCCACCACTCTTGGGAACCTCAGCTTCGCCGTCTCAAGGATATCCTTTTTCTGCTGCAAACCCAAGCCAGAATCCCCAAGGATATCAATACTCTAACCCTTCTGTCTCTGTAGGAATCTTCAAGACTAGCTCCTCCGAAGTGCATGATGGTGACGTCATCCCCATGCAAACAGCAGCCACTACAGAGCCAAGCATCCCAGCGGGCTATGGATATAGTCCCAGGATTCCAGTCCAGAATCCTGGCCCAGGTAATATGTCCAATTCAATTCCTATCGTTTCCAACCAGGGTGCTCCTTATGATGCAGGTATTCATCCAAGTATTGCTAGGGAGCTCCAGAAGTTGAAAGAGATGATATCGAATGTTCCAGGGATCCTGAAACCTATTCCTGAAGTTCCTTTGGAAAGCCACAAGATCTCTAGATTTACTTGTCCAATATCCCAAGTGGAGATCCCGAAGCGTTTCCAGACTCCAAGCATGAAGCTTTATGATGGAACCACAGATCCTGAGGAACACGTGGCACATTACCGGGAGCGTATGGAGATCAATCCCATTCCGACAGAAATCAAAGAAGCCTGTCTATGCAAAGGCTTTGGATCAACCTTAACAGGACCAGCCATGAAATGGCTACTGAGCATTCCTCCTAACACTATTACATCATTTTCTCATTTAGTTAACTTGTTTAACAATCGATTTTCTTGCAGCAGGACCTTTGAGAAGCTCACAGGTGACCTGTACCGAATAATTCAGAAGCCAGATGAGCCTCTCAGGGAATACATTGCCAGATTTGGACGAGACTCTCTTGAGATTCCTAATCTGGATATGGCAGCAGCCGTGGAAGCCTTTAAAATGGGGCTCTCCAAAGATTCACGTTTTTATGATGACCTTGTCATGGCTCCTTGCAGGAACCTTGACGAAGTACCCAGTAGAGCCTTGAGATTTATCCGTTTGGAAGATGACAAGAGGATCCACCAAAGATTGGAGGTTCCTAAATATGATCCCAACAGCAAGAAGGCAGAATCCCCCGGGAAGCCGTATAGATCTCGTCCATACTCCAAACCGGAAAATCACAAAGTCAATGTCGTTGACCAAGACGATGATGATGAGGAGTATCCTAAGGTATCTGAATACTGTTTTTCCGTTGATATTGGTGGTTTGATGTGTGCTATTCAGGATCTAGGTGAAAAAGCAAGATGACCCAGGAAGGATACCAAGCAAGGATTCTGGAAAGACAAGACCAAGTGGTGTGTCTTCCATGAAGATTTTGGCCACCTAACAGACGAATGTATAGCACTCCGAAAGGAAATCAACTATCTACTCAGCAAGGGGCATCTTAAAGAATTGATAGGCAGAAAGAAGGTCAAGACTCAGGAAACCGACAAGGTGCCTCAGAGAGCAACTTCTCCACCACAGGATGCCCAGATAATCAACTTCATCTTAGGAGGCTCAGACATCTGCGGCACTTTGTATTCCTCAGCCAAGAAGCATGCTAAGGAGTCCAAATCTGAACAGGGTGACAGACCTGTCCGGACGTCCACCCTAACTCAGGACAAACTTATATCTTTTGATGAGAGTGACAGTTCTCATGTTCAGGATCCTCATCATGATAGTCTTGTGGTTACTTTATATATTGCTAACCATTTTGTTCGCAGGATCCTGATTGATAATGGAAGCTCAGTAAACATAATCCGTCTGGATGTACTAAAAAAGATGGGGATCCCAGAAACTGAAATAGTTGCAAGATCCTCAGTCCTAGTTGCCTTCAGCAGTGAAACTAAAAGCATCGTTGGGGATATCAGGCTGCCGGTATATATAGAGGGGGTAAACTCTATGCAAAAATTTTGTGTTATATATTCTCTCTCTTGTTGCAATATTATTCTTGGCAGGCCATGGATTCATGAGATGAAGGCAGTCCCTTCAACTTATCACCAATGTATCAAGCTTCCTACACCTTGGGGAGTTGTAAGAATTGAAAGCGACCAGCAGGAAGCTAAGAACTGTTATTCAACTTCGATGAAGAACACCACTAAGGTGATGAAGGGATAGCAATTACAGAAAAAGGCACCTGAAGTGCAGGAGGACAGGGAGCTGGAAGTCAAAGAAGTGCCTCTAGACCCTGGGAATCCTGAAATCAAGGTGCTGGTGGGAACAAGCATCCCAACAAATGTTGAGCAGGAATTATTCCATCTTCTCAAAGCCAGAACTTCAACTTTCGCCTGGAAGCATGAAGATATGACAGGTATCCCTAAACATGTAATTACTCATAAACTTGGTTTAGATCCTTCTTTCAGGCCTATACAGCAAAAAAGGAGGAAGTTCGCTCCAGAGAAGAATATAATCATCCAGGAGGAAGTCGACAAGCTTCTCAAAACAAAGATGATCAGAGAAGTCAAGTATCCTAGATGGCTAGCAAATGTGGTGGTGGTCCAGAAGAAGAATGGAAAGTGGAGAGTTTGCGTTGATTACACAGACTTGAACAAAGCCTGTCCTAAGGATCCGTTTCCACTTCCCCATATTGATGCTATGGTAGATGCTACGGCTGGTCACGAGATGCTCACCTTCATGGATGCCTCGGCAGGATTCCAACAAATTCAGATGGAACCATGCGATCAGGAGCATACGGCTTTTATGACTCCAACATGTATATATTGTTACATTGCTATGACCTTTGGTTTGAGAAATGCAGGTGCCACCTACCAGAGGCTCGTCAATATGATTTTCAAAGAGCAACTGGGGGACACGATGGACGTCTACATAGATGACATGGTGGTGAAATCCAAGAAAGCTGAAGATCACATCAGGGATCTCCAAACTGCCTTCGATATCCTTGATCAGTATAACATGAAGCTCAATCCCTCCAAATGCCACTTTGGGGTGCGAGCTGGAAAATTCTTAGGATACATGGTTACCGAAAGAGGGATCGAAGCGAGCCCAGAGCAGATCAAGGCAGTCCTAAATTTGAAGTCCCCATCAAACGTAAAAGAAGTACAAAGGTTGACAGGAAGAATCGCAGCACTCAACAGGTTCATTTTAAGATCCTCAGAAAAAAGTAAGGATTTCTATGATATCCTGAGGAAAAACAAGAAGTTCGAGTGGACTGAGAAGCATGAAGAAGCCCTGAAGTGCCTGAAAAACTACCTGTCAGCAGCCCCGCTACTAATGAAACCAGAAGATGGGGAGCCACTATATTTATATCTCGCTGTTTCTGGAAGCTCAATCAGTGCAGTCCTGGTAAAAGACCATCAAGGTCAGCAGCATCCGGTATATTATGTAAGTAAAACTCTATTAGATGCAGAATCCAGGTATTCTCACCTTGAAAAATTAATTCTAGCTCTTATAATGGCTTCCACTAAGCTTAGACATTATTTCGAAACTCATGTTATAATCGTAAAATCTAACTATCCTATCAAGGCAGTTCTCAGGAAGCCGGAAATGTCAGGAAGGATGGCTAAATGGGCAATCAAGCTGAGTGCCTATGACATCAAGTATGAACCAAGAACAACAATCAAATCCCAAGCATTAGCTGACTTTGTGGCGGATTTCAGCAGTGACATTGAACCAGAAGTTGAAAAGGAAGTCCAGCAGCTTGAGAAGCTCAAGGAAGACTGGATCCTCTATACTGACGGCTCCTCAAATGTCAGAGGAACAGGGCTGGGAATCCTGCTAAAATCGCCACAGGGGGACATAATACCTCTATCCATATCCTGTGAATTCCAGGCTACCAACAATGAAACTGAATATGAGGCTTTAATTGCTGGATTACAGCTGGCTAGGGATATGGGAATCCTAACTATACAAGTGTTTGTTGATTCTCTCTTATTAACTAACCAATTTAATGGCTCTTATGTAGTGAGAGGGGAGAATCTGATCAAATATCTTGAAATTGTTAAAAAATTGTCTCTATTTTTTGAAAATTTTAGCATTTCGCAGGTACCAAGAGAAGATAATGCAGAAGCCGATGCCTTGGCAAACTTGGCTTCATCGATCAGGATCCCTGAGGATGTCAAAATTCCAATAACTCACATCTTGACGCCAGCTATAGCTCTACAGGAAGCTCAGGCTGTTGACAATAATGCAGGCGCAGATGTTGAGAATCCTGAAGATGCTCAAGAATCCTGGACGTACCCGATCAGGAAGTATCTAAAAGACGGGGAGATTCCCAAGGGCGAAAATCCCAGGGCTTTTCGCACAAAGGTAGTACCCTATACTATAATAGATAATATCCTATATAGAAGATCTCTTGCAGGTGTCTACTTAAGGTGCTTAGAGAAGTCAGAAGCTCTAGAGGTGCTTGAAGACATCCATAGTGGAGATTGTGGGAACCATACCGGGGGCAGGGCACTGTTCTCCAAAGTTCTCAGATTCGGGTATTATTGGCCAACCATGAAGAAGGATGCCGCGAGCTTCTCACAAAAATGCGATGCTTGTCAAAGGCATGGCAATATCCTCCACCAACCTGCTGAGCATCTGCATCCTATAGTATCCCCATGGCCATTCATGAAATGGGGCATGGATATTGTGGATAAACTGCCAAAGGCTCTTGGAGGAAAGGTGTTTATGCTTGCCATGACAAATTACTTCTCCAAGTGGATTGAAGCAGAAGCCTATGTTCAAGTGAGAGAAAAAGAAGTGATATCCTTCATCAAAAGAAACATCCTCACCAGATTTGGGATTCCGGCATAAATCATATGCGACAATGGCTCCCAGTTTATAGGCAAGAGAACTACAAGCTTTTGTGAAAGCTGGGGCATCAAGATGATCACTTCAACACCTGTCCACCCTCAGGCTAACGGACAGGCAGAATCCAGCAATAAGATCATAATCAACAACCTTAAGAAAAAGCTGGGCTCCAAGAAAGGGAAATGGGCTGAGGAGCTGCCGTTTGTCCTTTGGGCAGACAGAACTACACCTAAAAATGCTACTGGCCAAACGCCATTCTCGTTAGTGTTTGGGGCAGAAGCTGTGATCCCTACTGAAATGGTACTCCCGACAGCCAGAGTCAACTGCCAGGATCCTGAAACCAACAGCCAGAATCTCCTTCAGGATCTCGAAACAGTTGAGGAGCTCAGAGATATGGCCAGAATCCGAATGACATCTTACCAGCAGCGGATAGCAAAATCTTATAACAAGAACACCAGGCTGAGAAGATTCCAAGTAGGTGACTTGGTCTTGCGGAAGGCTTTTTAGAATACTACCAATCCTGCTAATGGGAAGTTGGCACCCAAGTGGGAAGGCCCTTACCTTATAGATTCTGAAGAAGGAAAGGGGCCATACCGTTTGGTAAATATGGAAGGAGAACCTCTGCCAAGAGCTTGGAATGCTGTCCACCTTAAAACGTATTTTATGTGAGAATCCCATTAAGAATCTCAGGCAGAATCCCAAGGATCCTCACTGTATAAATAATCCAAGGTACGTATACTAATCCTATTTCAATTTATTCTTATTATTTTTATGACACATTACTGACTTAAGCATCGGAGTGGTATTAGCTGAGCTAACACCCACCCCTCACCAAGTATTGAGTGTTTTGCAGATTATGAGAATCCTAGAGAATTTTGGGTATATCCCCAGTTAGAGGTTGGCCACCTCTCCTACGTTTAAGGTATCCTGCATACCTTCTAAGGTTTGAGAGGCTGACTCCTCTCCTAAGTTTGGGTAATCGCCAGTAGCGCACGACCGTCGCAAGTAGCGCACGTTGTCCCCCAGTATGCTAAAGGTGGCCGGACCAGTCCACTCTGTTGATACATAGTCCTGATCTTCATGTGAAGTACCGAATACAAGACGAATCACACAAGGATGCTGAGGTCCGAACTCAGGCCGAACCTGGAGTTCGAACATGGCCGAACGTGTGGCCGAACCTGAGGTTCGGCCAGTCGTATTTCAGCATGTTTAAATAGTTCATCTTGTATAGAATAGAAGAGGCTTCCGTGTTATATTCTCTAAGTGTACTCTGTGGTTTCCTCTGTGGTGAATACAAGTCATTTGTATTTACTCTTTGTGTTCTATACGTTTATATTGATTTCGTTACGACTAAGTAGAAGATCCGCACGCTCACACACTTTCAAGTGGTATCAGAGCATAAGGTTTGCTCTACTAGTCGGAAATCAGTGTTTTTCAGAGTTTTGAGTTCAAATTCACGTTTTTGTGAAAATGTCAATCATCTTTAAGTTTTTTTGATCGTCTCGAGTGTGTTTTTTGTCAAAAATCTGTTCCTAGATCGTTTCTATCGAGTTTGCCTGAATTCCTGTCGAAAATTCCAGTCAAAAAACGTTGTAAATCGAGAAAATGAGGTCGAGAGAAATCTGTCTCGTTTGAGGTTCGGACAAGCTCGGCATAACCGCTCCAAACTCGGGGTTCGGACGAAGCTCGGTCAGTTTTTCTGATTCTGTGAGAGTTCGGAGTTCATTCGGAGAGAGTTCGGACTAGGATCGGAGATAGATCGGAGTTTCTGAGTTCGGTGATACGTTCGTTGAGAGTTCGGACTTTTTGTTTTAAGTTCGGAGCAGCTTCGGAGGGTATAGTAGGTTCGGACGAAGTTCGGAGTGAACAGTGTTCAGTTTTTCGAAAATGTCCGATTTTCAAGCGTTCGCAGCTATTCAAAATTCGGTTCAAGCTACGATGCAAACAATGATGAATTATGATAATGAAATCGGAACAAGTAAGAAAGTTCCCAAATTGCTAAAATTGGAAGATTATCATAGTTGGGTTAAACGGTTTGAAGCATTTGTCGATACAAATGACATTGATATGTGGTTAGCGTTCACTGAGCAATATATTTATCCTAAAGATGAAACTGGTGAACCTATTCTTCAAAGGAAAATGTCGTCTGAACAAAAGAAAGCCTATCAAGCTGAGAAAAAGGCGTATGGTACGTTAATGATGGCATTGCCTAAAGAGTTACTTCATCAATTTGCTGGTAACTACACATTAAAAAGTCTATGGGATGCATTGGAAAAACGATGTGAAGGCAATGATCAATACAAGAAAAGTCGCCAAAAGGTTTTGAAGAAAGAGTTTGATGGTTTTAAGCATTATCAGAATGAAACGATTCCCAATCTAATTGCAAGATTCGCTCATCTGATGAGTGAAATGCGTTTGGTGAATCTTACTAAAGAAGAGATTGATATGAAAGAAAAGATTTTGGAAGCATTGCCTGAAAAATGGGAGAATTATGTGATGATGATTACTCATGATAAAGATTTTTCTGGATTGTCTTTCAATGATTTGGTTCAAAGACTTCAGGCTCGGGATATGGAATTAATGGTGAATAAATCACTTCCTACACAAATTCAGAATCCTGCAGTGTATCATGGTGAAAATGACTCTACAATGAATGCTGGGAAGTCTACTAGTCTTAGTTCTGCTCCTCCTACAGCATTTCTAGCAGGTAAATCTGAAATTCCAAGTTATTCTTCTGCTGGTTGTACTGTGTCATTTCCAAGTTCTTCAGCTCAAAGTGCATTGTCTGTTCAAACTGTTGATGATTATATGCGTTGATGTCTGCATTGGTATCTTCATACTTTGGTGTTATCACTGGTGCTGTGAGTAATGCTGAGTTAGCAAATGAAGATTATGATCAGATTGATTATGATCATTTGGAGGAAATGGATCTGAATTGGCAATATGCTATGTTAGTTCGTAGAACGAAGAAATTTTTTAATAGAACTGGTAAGAAGAGACTTAATCAGGAAGGAAAGATTGGATTGGACAAATCTAAGGTGAAATGTTATAAGTGTTCAGTTTATGGTCACTTTGCTCGAGAATGTCCAAGTTCTACAGAAAGTAAATTGAAAACTGGTCAGCATGCAAATTTAGTTTTTCATCCATCCGATAAAGCTGAAAAGGTTGATCAGAAATCTGCTACTCTTGCTTATGATTTGACTAATACATTTATGCATCCAGATGGGTTTGCCTGGAATGCCGATTCAGAAGTTAAAAAGAATCATACTCCAATCTCAATTGCTTTAACTGTTCAACATGCTGATGATGAAAAGTTTTTAACAGAGTCTGATACTTCTTCTAGTATATCTTTGGTACAAGAAGAATTACCTAAAGTCTCTACAAGTTCAAAGGTTGAAGAGTTTGAATGTTTCAAATGTAAGAAATTGCTCCAGGAGATTGCAAGTTTTGAACAACGTTGTCAAATTTCAACTGAAGAGATTGTGGTGTTAAAGAAAGAGTTAGAGGATTTTCAAAAGAAATATTATGAGTTGGTTCATATTCATGAAGATATTTTGAAAGAAAAATCTCACTTGGCTGAAGAGTGTGACAAAGCCAAAGCTGAAGCTTTAGATGCAGCGCAAGATTTTGAGAACTTATTTGAAAAGAGTTATCCGGTTCAGAAAAAATATGAAGAAGCTACTGCTCTTATAGCAACAACTGTTGTTACCGTTGAGAAGCTTCAAAACAAGATCTCTATGCTTCAAGATGAAAATGTTCTATACAGAGACAAGAATGAAGTGTTAACAAAAGATGTTGAGATCTACAAACAAAAGAGAGAAAGTGTTCTTCAAGAATTATTTGCAGAGTGTGAGATCAGAAAGTTACAGACTTATGAATATGATGATCTCAATGCAAAGTTCATCAAGTAACAACAAGAGGTGTTTGAAGGTCAACAGAAGATAAATGACTTGAAATTGGAGATTTTGGAGTTGAAAAGGCAAGTGAAGAATTGCAATTTGTCACCGACATTGCTTAACTTCTTATATAAGCAGGATCAGTGTTCGGAAAGTTCTAAGAAGGATGATGTTCACTTGGTACCTCAACCAGTGGATTTAATTGAAGTTACTACTGCTCAGATTGATCCAAAAGATGTCCTGCATGATTATTCCAAGTTTGCAACTCTACCCAAGAAGAACAAGTCTAAGTCTAAAAGGAAGGAGAAACCTTTGGGTGAAGCTCCTAAGTTTGTTTCAAAGTCTGTATTACTGGAAAATGAGAAGGTGTTTGATAAGGTTGCTTCAAGTTCTTCATCTTCAACCGAAGAAGAAAAAGTTTTGATTGAAAACAACAAGTTGAAGGATATCAAGGCTAAATTCACCAGTGAAGCTAGTCTGTATTACTGGAAAATGAGAAGGTGTTTGATAAGGTTGCTTCAAGTTCTTCATCTTCAACCGAAGAAGAAAAAGTTTTGATTGAAAACAACAAGTTGAAGGATATCAAGGCTAAATTCACCAGTGAAGCTAAATCCAGAGAAGCTTCAGGTTCTTCTTCAAGTTCTTCCAAGGTTTCAGGTTCAAAACACAAAGTTTTGGGTTATGTTATGCAGGAAGTTCCGGTTGTTGCTAAGAAACCAGTGAAAGTTGACAAGACTGCTAAAGCCAAAGTTGCAAAGAAATCACCATCTCCAAAAGAATTTTCTTATTATTCTGGAAGATCATCGTCTTCAAGGAGTCCATCTCCTAGGTATGACTCTTCTGATGGTTTCTTTGATACTTTTGATTCTGAACATTCATCTGGTTTTTCACAATCAAAACAATTTTCAAATAATTTTCGAGAACGACTTTGTTATGTATGTCGTCAACCAGGACATCTGGCTGCTGATTGTCCGACGACTGCATATATTCACAAAACTGCAAAATATGTGGATAATAAAGGTCAAATTTTTGATGAACCATGGTCTCCAAAAGGTAAATCAACTTGTAAATCGTCTTGGTCTACACCAAGTACGTCGGTTGAGTCTGATTCAGGTTCTGATCAAAAATTGAAAATGTTACAAATCTGGAAACCAAAAGTTGTTTCCAAGGCCAACAAGGACTTTGTGGAAGACACCGGGCGATCCAACGATATTGAATCGGGTCGATCCTAGCAAAACTAATGTTTTATTTGGTGTCAAGCAGGTGTTTCAGGAAGACCTTCGGTGATTGAAAAATTGCTGATTGTGAAATATCTGTTATAATTATATTGACTTTCAAAATCACTTTTGTTTTCAAAAGGCTAAACTGCTAGTATTCGTGTTGGTTGGTCAATTTTTCTTGTTTTTACTCCGTCTCATTCTGAGGGGGAGTTTGCTTTTGCAAAAATACAAAAATAGTGTGTTGTTTTTCAAATCGTAAAAATGAAAATCTATAAATAGAGTTGTCATTTTTAGGGGGAGAAATTTGGAAAAGACAAAAACAATGAAAAATGCAAAAATCCAAAAACATTGAAAAATGAGAAATTGTATCCGACATGTTTGGAAAATGATGGTACATTGGCTGACATTGTCTGACTCATGGATAAAGTAGATGAAAAGGCCATAAGACCATTTGATCGATGTGTAAGATAGGCTCAGCAAATCAGAAAGTATACAAATGGGATATACACTAAATCTGATGCTTGACCTAGTGGACAACATCTTGATGCATATCTCATGATATATCAAGAAAAAGATATGTGAAAAATAAAATGAGAAGTCACTGTGTATACATGTGTTCATTTTGCAAAGATTTAAACTTGTTTGATTTTCTTTATTTTGTCAAACGATCGGACTTTCTTTGCGTGTCGAAACACCGACCTGATCGTTGTTCGTTTGACGTTCTGATTTATTTTCTTTGGTGTTTCGTATAACTCATCGGACTTTCTCTGCGTGTACGGGAGTACCGACCTGATTGTTGTTGAGTTATACAATTTCAACTTGTTTTATTTTCTTATTTTGTTAAATCCGAAGCCTTATCTGCGTATCGAAAGATCGACCTTAAGGTAGACGATTTAACGTTTCTATTTATTTTTGCATGGAACACAGTTGATTATATCATGATAACAATCATTGCGTGATTAAAATCACAAATGAAATCACAAAATGTGATAAGCAAAGCATATCTGAGTATGTCTGATAGTGTGGGGTACACTAGTCATTGCAAAATTAATCAATACCTTAACATATCCAGGTGTTATGAGTATGATTGTGCCAGAGTTTAAAGTTGGATAAATTATATCTGCAATCGGCATGGCTTATGTGCTTCAATAATTGAAATTGAAATGTAGTTCAGCATGTTATGACCAATATGATTCCAAGTTGTGATCTTTCTCACAAAAGACAAAAATAGCGTCTGATTCTGTAATGTCGTTACTTTTCTTATCAAAAAATACCAAAAAGATTTTAGGTGTGTTTTGATATAAAGTTACTAAAAGCCAAAAAGATTTTGTTTCTAATTTGTTTTCGATTGATCTACACGAAATACGAAATCATTTTCAAAACCAAAATATCTTGGAGTCTCGAAGAGACATTTTGCACCAAGATTATTTATGTTGGCAGGTTTCTAAGTGGGAAGAGTATATTACAACTTCAAGTCTTCTGAAGTTTGTTAATAAATAGTTTACACATGATGCAATATCAAGTATTCAAGATTGAACTCATCATCAAGATCGAGGAAGAGTTTGATTGAAGATACAAGATACAAGTTTGATTAGAGGAGAAGATACTGCACATGCCGAGGGGGAGTTTGTTGATACATAGTCCTGATCGTCATGTGAAGTATCGAATACAAGACGAATCACACAAGGATGCTGAGGTCCAAACTCAGGCCGAACCTGGAGTTCGGACATGGCCGAACGTGTGGCCGAACCTGAGGTTCGGCCAGTCGTATTTCAGCATGTATAAATAGTTCATCTTGTATAGAATAGAAGAGGCTTCCGTGTTATATTCTCTAAGTGTACTCTGTGGTTTCCTCTGTGGTGAATACAAGTCATTTGTATTTACTCTTTGTGTTCTATACGTTTATATTGATTTCGTTACGACTAAGTAGAAGATCCGCACGCTCACACACTTTCACACTCCAGGGGTGGCTGACAATCTTGTCACTGGAGGCTGCTGGGAGGATTCTCAAGGTTTATAACACTGACGTGTTATCTAAGGTTTTGGCAATTTTATGTCACATACGTATGGGCTTGTCCCCAGTTTTGGCTTAGTCCCAAGTTTATCGGGCTTGTCCCCAGTTTTGGCTTAGTCCCAAGTTTATCGGGCTTGTCCCCAGTTTTGGCTTAGTCCCAAGAATCCCGGGTTTATCCCCAGCTTATTTTTAAACTTAACTTACTCTCGGAAGCCTTAGCTTCGGCCGGAGGCCAAGAAGCTTCTCAAGATTGTTTCAGGTTCTGGAGGAAATTGAGACAAGTGCCGAGAAAAGTGTATTCAGGATTCCCGTAAGAATCCCAAACAAGGTGAAAGAAGAGATAATTGTTTGAATCGAGAAGTCGATTGAGGTAAATTATAGAGGAAAGGTAACTTAAGTTTTTGTTAAACTTGAATCCTAACTTATTCAATCATTTGAATTCTTAATGGTTTTTCAACTTATAAGTCATTTTTAAGCTTCTTGATAATTTTTGTAAACTAATCCTATCTATGGAAATTTCAATACAAAACGCAACATGAGAAGCCTAAAGATACTGATATTATTTATAACTACTAAAGGTTTTGAGCTTCCCAAGTTTCGTCCTAAAAACCTCAGGATCCCTCCACTTGAGAAGCTCGAGGGTCAAAAGATTGTTTTTAGGAATCCAGGTTTCGTCTTGTAAACACAAGATCCCTACACCAGGATCCCTACCATTGTTGTTTGTTACTTGTTCATTACAGGAAAAGGGAAAAAGTTTCACCCAACAAACCACCAAAAAACCTAAAAAAGTGGGCTCAGACCGTTGCATTGTCCTCATCGCCCACTGTCTTCTCCTCCTCCGCCTGCTTCACCACATCCTCCAGCTTCTTGCCCTCTCCCAGCTCCACCACGTAAGCCCTAGTCATCGTCGCCGAAGCATCCGGAATCGTCTTTGAGGAGCCACCATCATTCCCATCTTTCCCTTCCACATCACCATCTCCTCCTAGCGATTCCAAGACTAGCTTCCAGCCTGCGATGTCCCAACCTGGCACTTGGAAGCCAGCTGCTTCAGCCTCTTCAGCCATCTGAATTTTGCATTCCAGGACGCTCCGGGCAGCTGAGAGTTGGCCTATTTCAGCATCAGAGGCCATTTTGGCTTCCAGGGTTTGACGCTGCTCAGCGAGCTTGTGCTCGTAGAACAGGGTTTTACCCTTAGCAGTGTCGGCTTGGGCTTGGATCTTCTCGTTGGCCTCAGCAAGCTTCCGCTCCATGTCCATGGCCTGGGTGCTCAGCTTCTCAATACCCTGCACAAAAGGGAATCCTGTTCAGCAGCTGTAACAGGTATGAAACTAACATGAAATTATATGAGCTTCTTACCAGGTTGATCATGGTCTGCATCGAGAGAATCTTGTTGCTGACCTCGGAAGGGGCAAGATCTTCGAAGGATTCCAGGTACACCACGGGAGCTGCTGGAGTTTCATGGGCTTTTCGCTTCTTGGAAGCCGAGGCCTTTGGCCGGCTGACAGGTGGCTTGGAGGTCGTGGGATGCTCAAGCTGTTCCTTCTTGATCTTGAGCAGACTGTCAAGATCCTTCAGAGAAAATGAGGCGCTGGATTTGGGAGCTACGAACAGAAACAGGTTATTAATATCCAGGATGCTCAAATGAATAAACAACTCAGAATCCTACAAAGACTTACCAGACATGGTGGGAGTGTGGTCGGCTGAATAGCTGTTCTCGCTGGTTGTTGCTTCAAGAACCAGGGCTCTCTCGCTGGCAGGAATCTGATAGATTGCTTCGAGCTTCTTGAAATCAGGCTGCTTCTTGATGAGAATCTCAAACTTGGGTGCTGCAAAAAGAAAACAACAGAAAAGTTAGAAACACATTGGAAATTCAGCAACAACAAGAAACATCAATATCCTACCCTTCTCAACCCACTTCAACGGTAACTCCGTCCCCCCAGGAATCGAGTCTCATTTGACGAAGAAAAAGCGCTTCTTCCAATCATGGTCATTGTGGGAAGCTCGGGGAATCAACTGGGAGGTGGAGGTACGAGCCTGGAGAACAAACCGGCTAAAACCATGGGTTCTTAACTTATATGCTTCACAGATCTCAGGAATCCCAATGTCGAGATTCCTGGTTTGGTTCAACTGATCCAGAGAATACAGGATCCTCCAGACCATCGGCGTGGTTTGGGAGTAAGAAAGCCAGGTGGTCTTGAAAAACTGAGTGAGAAGCTCCGGAAAGAGGAATGTCATTTCGAGCAGAAAAGGGTAGTACATGAAACAGACCCAAGTTGTGGAGATGAAATCGGACTTCGTAAGGGAATCAAAAGGTCGGAAAACAGTTTCCGGTGGGAAGATGCCGGAATTCTTCAACTCGAGAATGTCGCGATTGTCGAAGGTACAAGTTTCTTCCTCACAGGGGATGATATACCCCTGATCATAGAAATCTTCGACAATCGGAGAGCTTAACGACGAGGACGACCGTGTGTTTTTCTTGGCCATGGCCGAAAAACGAGAAGAAAGCGAGAAGACGAAGAAGGGACTGACCTGGAATATCGGAGAAGCTCGAGAGGTTATGTGAAGAAGACGGTGAGAATCTCTTGGTGAAATCTTCTATTTAAAGAAAAAGTCATGATTACCATGAGGCGCCGAAAAATCTGTCCCATCTCAACTGTTTTTACCGTTTACACGCCGTGAAAAAGGCATCGTTTTGAACTTTAACAGCTGTCGAGCTTATCCACATCTGTTGAAATTCAAGGGGCAATTGTTGAGGGTGTATTTTCAGGATGCTCGCAGGAAGCTCACACAGTGCAGGAATCTTATTAACGTCTGGGAATCCCATTCATCCAGGTATCCTGATTTATTTATTTTTAACTAACCCTCATATTTGCCACGTGTTTATTTGACCAGGTTTCGACGAAGTCATCAACTACCTCCGAAACTTACGC
>JBCNJP010000006.1:4974649-4993515 GCA_039602395.1 Deinandra increscens subsp. villosa | reverse complement strand
TTAACCAACTTAAAAGAATATGGATTCTTGAGTTCGGGTGGAAAATTGACTCAACTTGGATGAAATTGAAAATTCTTGAGTTCGGGTGGAAAATCGACCCAACTCGGATGAAATTGAAAATCTTGAGTTCAGGTGGAAAATTGACCCAACTCGGATGAAATTGAAAATTTTGAGTTCCGGTGGAATTTCTTGACCAATCAAGTCAAATTTAGGTACTAGGTGTGACATGGTCAAATTTGTTGAAATTAACAGGTACTTGACTTATTAATACAAAAATTTATCAACCTGGTAGGTTACTGGTAGCAGACATGTTTTTCTTTAAAATTTTAGTTATGTTGTAATTTTTAAGAATTACATTTTTACCCCTTGTTACAATTCTGCTCTTAGCGGACTTGTTTATTGCCTTAGCGAACTTCTGTCTGAGGCAAGTCCGCTAAGAATGTTTAACACGTTTGCCTTTAGCGAACTTGTTTAAAAGACTTGTAATTTTTGAGTTTTTTTCTTAAAGTCCGCTAAGAACAAATTGTTCTTAGCGAACTTGATTGTTTTTGTGTCTTTTAATGGTGAGAAGTCCGCTAAGTTGAACTTATCCTTAGCGAACTTCTCCCATGTTTTATTTTTGTTCAAGTATTTGAGAAGTCTGCTAAGAAGGATTCTTGCCTTAGCGAACTACTCCACTTGCATTATAAGTCTACTGAGGTTAAAACTGTTCTTAGCGAACTTGTTTATACCTTAGCGGACTTCTTTTTTACTTAGAAAATTTTTGCTGTCATAAGTTCCTTTTGGCCTTAGCGTACTTGTTCTTAGCCTTAGCGAACTTCATTAGGCTTAGCGTACTTCTCTGAGGCCTTAGCGAACTTGTTTTAATAAGTTTCCCTTTAGCGAACTTGTCTCAGTCTTAGCGAACTTGAGACAGTTCTTAGCGAACTTGTCTTAGTCTTAGCGGACTTGGAGACAGTTCTTAGCGAACTTGTTTAAAACACTTAGATATTTCTAGAGTTAATTACATTTTGCGTCCCTGTGGTTTGCGGGTTTTTTCCATCTGAGTACAAAATCCAAATTATTAACAAATATATCCCGAGGTCTGATATTTGTTGCCACTTGAGAACCTGTCTCTAACGGCAGTTAGCCTGGCCGTCAGTTTCTCCCCCATGTGCGCTGCACATGAGGGTAAAATGGTCAATAAATTTTATGTCCCTCATTTATATAACCTAATGTCATTTTCCCTCACCTCATTTACCCTTTTTTTTATCGATTAGGTTACGGCGCTTTAAGGCGGCACTCACATGGGTTCCGACGAAGCCCGCGGCGCCGGTGACTAAAACGGAAAACTCAGTTTCTGATCGGATCTTGGCTGATGATTTGACCCGCTTCTCCCAACTGGGTCCGCCCCAAGTTCTGGTTTTTAAAGATCTGCGGGATAGATCTGATGAGGAGATTGATGACGAGGAAGATGACGCTGGTGATTTGAAGAAGAAAACAAAGATTAATCCGAAGAAAACAAAACTCCAAAATGTGAGCTTTGCTAGATATGAATAATGCCATCTGAATCTATGATTGTAAATGGATTTTTCCATCTTGAACTTTCCAGGTGTTGATGGAATATTATCCATAAGAAATGACTTCATAATTTTTCGAGAAAATCCAGAAATGGAGAACACCCAAACAAAAATGTTTTCCCCCTTTCAGAATGATCCAAATCTTTCCAAGAAATTGATGATTGATGAAGAAAAACAAAGGGGTCGAAGATGAAATTGTTGTTGATGTTGTGTTCTTCCCCAAACTTGTTGACTAATGATGGAATCTTGCAGTTTCTTGAAGGGATTGATTGCTCTATTTCGTGGGTTTTCTTGATTCTGAAGATTAATTGCAAAAAGAAATGTGTGATTGGAGAGAGAGAGTGGTGCTCTCTTTGGTTATATAAAAAAGGGTAAATGAAGGGAGGGAACGAAGGATATAAATTTATTGACCATTTTACCCTCATGTGCAGTGCACATGGGGGAGAAACTGACGGCCAGACTAACTGTCATTAGGGGCAGGGACTCAAGTGGCAACAAATATCAAACCTCAGGATATATTTGTTAATAATTTGAATTTTGTACTCAGGTGGTAAAAACCCGCAAACCACAGGGACGCAAAATATAATTACTAAGTTCGCTAAACCTAACACTACATAAGGGAGACTTAACCATTTTTCTCATTCACTTTTTCAAAATCACATATCCGTTCCTCTGCTCTTGAACCAGCGACGCTACTCTTCACTGTTTGATCAAAAAATTTCTTCATCCACTCCCAAATCCGTGAAACCTCTTGCATCTAGGGCTGATTTGCACATTCTCGTTGCAATCACAGGTTCGGTTTCGTGTATTTAGGTTAATTGAAGATCTCGGTGTTAATGATGAGCCGTAGGTCCGATTGTCAATTTTTAAGGATTCTAATGACTTAAATTGATGCTATTACAGATTTATTACATCTTTTCTTGATCCTAATTCACTTGTGCTCAAGTTAAAGGTATGCGAATCTAATCTCTCGTTTATCCATTTGAATCCGAGAATTTTATGTACAGGGGATTGTGTGAATGTGGATGAATATGAAATTTCTTTGAGTATTTGATAACAGTTGATTAAACTTATGTTGTTTAGTGACTTAAATGTTGTAAGTTGCTTACATTGCTTGGTACAACCTCTGTTCTTATTTGGATACTTGGAAATTTCTTGTCTTATTGTCAAATTTGGGAACTCGGTTGTTAAATAGAGGTCCACTGTGGCTGCTGCTATCATGCTTGTGAATCACAAATTGTTTCTAGTAGATGTGCCCTTTGACCTAAGTTGGTAGCTTTGTTAGTTCCTAAATCCTTGACCTTGAAATTGGATTGATATAGGGAATCATATCTTGTATGGAATGCTCTCTTTGTCTCCATAACAACCTTTGTTCTCTCATGAGTTATTGACAAATTGATGAATTATGAACTTGAAGCAGTTATGAACTATTGTTTAGTCAAGGGTTTAATCAAATTGATGCTTTAATTTCAAGTTTACCTTAATTATGTCCTTAACTCAAGTTGTTTAAGTAATAGCCAATATTTTATGTGTATGTCTATTTTCTGAGTTTAACTTGGCTTGTCTGATCCCGTAACTGAAATAGTTATTGTTGTGATTTTATCAAGACCATTACATCTCTTATTGTGATCTTAAATCAAAAATAGATCCTCAAAGAGGTATGTTGTTCTAATCTAATGACAAATTAAGTCAAACTCAAACTTGGCTACACAGGGGCAAATCCTTATTTTATTTTGATTATTAGAAGCCTACTTGATGTCTAATATAAATTGCATGATCCCAACAGATTATTCTTGCTGAGTTAATTGAGAACTCACTACATCTTAGATTAGATCTTAGTCACCCGTAGATCTTCACAAAGGTATGTGTTTCTCAATACAAGTATTCATGTTGTTAATCAGGTAGTGCATCACCTTGTTTCATTCTTATGTGCATATAAGTCTTTCTTTGTGTAAGTAGACATCCAATTGAGCCTAACACTGGTGGTTTAGACTGGCTATGATCCTCATTTGGTCTGAAATTAGTCTATAACTCAGGTGAAAGGATCTTGGACTCATTTAACACAAAGTTAGATTTGATTTGTCAATCTTGACCTATCTAAGTTAATTTGACCATCTTTGTGATTTATTGAGAGCATATCTACAAAGGATGTGATCTATGACACCTCTAAGGTTCATATGAACTATCTTAGGTATTTAAGCCCTGATTGAACACTTATTTGGTCATGTTGACTTTAATAAGTCAAATTTGGCATTGAATTGTTTTTATGAGACTTATGTGACTATCTTTGCTTGAATGTGAATTTGGTGACTTGGTTATGTTTTGTTTAATCCATATGTGCTTATACTTGTATGTTAGGATTGAATTTGACATGTAAAGACACCATCTCATCTGTTAAAGCATAAATTGTCATCTTTGTCCTTTAAATGATCAAATTAGAACACTTGACCCATTGGAACCTCTTGCATGTCTATAGGTGTTAATTTGACTCTGTTGCTTCTAGACAATCCTTGTTGATATTAATATGTGATTTATACACTTTGTAGTCAACTCTAAGAGTTGTGAATCTGCATATGAGATCCTGCTGGTCTTAGCGGACTTGATTCGGCCCTTAACGTACTTCAAGTCTGCTTAGCGGACTTGTTTTGGTTCCTAGCGAACTTGTTTCCCTGCTTAGCGAACTTATTTTAGTTCCTAGCGTACTTGTTCTCTCTTTAGCGAACTTAATGAGTTCTAGCGGACTTGTTCTTCTGCTTAGCGGACATTAAGTCAATTCATCATAACTATAGATCAGTATTTGAATTTCTGACATACTAGGATTGCTCTAGTGGTCTGACAAGTTAGTGTTACACTCATTACATGCATAAAATTGGCATTTTAGATAGGATAGACCTGTTATATCCTAACTTCCTTGTCCTACACCTAAAAGTGTTGATTTTAACTTAGTTGTTCCTTGTCCTAATCATAAGACATCAGATCAAGGAGTTCACAAGTTCGGGTGGAACCAAGTCACAATGTGACTTTCCCTGAACTAACTTGACAAACTGGGATCTCAAAACCTCAAAGTATGTTATTTAAACTTAAAGTCAATGGGTTTTTGATCCCAGATTGCCAAAACCTCCTATATTTGATGACTCTGACTGTTGTTGAGTCTCAGTAGTAGAATTTTCAATAATTCCTCTCTGACCCAATAACAAGTTAAAATTTGGATGGTTCAATCTAAGTTTTGGGTCATTTACAGTTTTTAAACAATACTTACATTTAAGTCAAAATTTTATGGTGATTTAGATCTGGCTCCTTATTTTCCAGATTTTAAATATTACACACACAAATTATTTACTTCCTATGATTCTTACCTTTGTTATTCATGATATTCCGGTTGCATGTGATCATTTTTGGAGTATATGCACTATGTGAGTTGGTTTATGTCATTGATTCTAATATGAAAAGCTCTGTCACTATCACGAGTCTAGTGTGACATGACATTCATCTAGTGTTAAATTGGATATAATCCTTTAATTCTATTTGTAGATTAACCCTGTCATCTACAAGGGTATAATTGAAGCTTTTTGGAACAATGCTCAATCTGCAGAGCTGGATGATAGAACAAGCATAATAAGGTCAAGGATACAAAACATTGATGTTGAAATTACTGAAGAGAAGATCAGAACGATCCTGAACTTGCAAGATGCTGACAAGCCCAAGACTTTTATAAAGGCCCAGTGGCAATCAACAATCTTAAGGATGGGTTACTCTGGTGTATTTCTTCCAGATGTCAGCAATAAAATTCACAAGACCTTATTCCCGATTAACTGGAGGTTCATAATCAGCTTTTTCATTGCTGCCTTTGGACACAGAAAGGCAGCTCCAGATGACTTTGTTGAAGAAACCGCATGTGCTCTACATGGGTTTGTCACTGGTGAAGGCTACAATCTTTCACGCCAACTCCTCAAACGGATGATTGCCAATCTACATCCCACTGGAAGAGTAAAGAAGTTCCTGATGTACCCCCGGTTCATCCAGGCTATCTTGGATCATTATTACCCAACTTTGATCAAGCAAGGAGAAACCATCTCTACAAGTTCAATGAACACTGGCTCATACACCAAGTACCATAAGGGTAAATATCAAGGGAATGTTGTACCCTTCTTTCCTTAGATGATTGCTCGGATTGCTCTCGCTAATGCTGAAGGAGATATCCAAATGGGTGAAGGAGCTTTTGAAGCTCAAGTAGAACATAATGAGGTTGATCAAGTACACACTGAGTTGGATTTAAATGCACCTGCTACTGCTGCTTCTGATGCTGTTAAAGACCCTGGGAATCTCCAGGGTACAAGTGCTAAAGCTTCTGAGCCTGCTGAAGAAGGAGAAGGAGATGACGACGATAATGATGAAGGGTCTGACTCCTCAGATTTTGATGATAGTCCCACACAACCTGAGGGCATTCACCCTCGGAAAAGACAAAGGACTGGAGACTATTCGAGGACCTCTACAGCTTCGACACCACAATCATCCTTCGATGAAAGTTATAATCCATCACAGGATGAACAGGATGATGATGAGGATTCAGTGTCTCTCGATGAGGACGATCTAAAATATAACCTTGATGATGAGCCTGACAGTCCTCCCGAATATCCTCCTAGGACTACTTTACAAACCCTGACAAAAACTGCTGGGTATACTGAAGAATCCGCTGAGTTCTTCATCAGAGCCAAGAGAAGCAAGTCATGTACTGAAAAACTCAAAGTCAGAAGGAAGCCCGGCACACAGGATGATTATGAATTGGTGAGTTCATCTGGCACTCCATCGGACACAGCCTTGGCTGCAGCAACTATCTCTCCATCTCCTGCTGAACAATTTGAAGGAATAGACATGGATATGAGACCACTGGAGCAGCTAGCTGAAGCTGTTGTCACCACCACTGACATTACTGGAATTGTTGCTACCAGCCCATCAGCTTCAGAATCTGAAAAGGTGATGGAACTTCAGGCTAAAATTGTCAACCTTCAGAGGCAGAATGACCATCTAAATTGTTCATTGCAAGTGGCAAATCAAAAGATTAATGATCAGTCACAAGTCATTTCTAAACAAGCTGCTGAGATTCAGAGACTCAAGGATTTGTTAGCCAAATCAAGTGAAGGAAAATAATTAAGTGACAAACCAGATGATGATACCGGTGATAAAGAGAATGAAATGCCAGAAAACCCACCTCAATCTGATCAAAGAAGTGTAGGTGAAAATTCTCAAGACCCCATATCTTCAACTACCATTCCTACTGGTAAAGACTCGACTGGTGTTCAAGACACCTCAAGCCCATGCATGACAGCGACTTTGAAATCGATGATGATATTGTCATAGAAGGAGATGATCTTAATTTCTCTGATGACGAAGATTCCTTTGTTAATAGCCTCCTTCATGATGAACCAGTTGATGAGACTCTGGACTCAATCAAAAGGCTTGCACCTGTGCCTGAAAACCTAAAACTTCCAAGGTTTGCACAAGCATCCAAGGTTCTTGCTATTGAGGGTTCAACAAGTGCTGAGTCTGAAGCTGAACATGGCATATCTCTCCAACTTTCGATCATTCCCACCGTTCATGCTGATATCTCTACCTCCTCTGCCATGGTTCCCGTGAACGAAGGTGTCCGTCATATTTACATCGACCCAGCCTTCTTGGACTTTGAGATGTCTAAATTCAGGGAATACTATGCCGAGAATCTATACTCAAGAAGAAACTCATGCGGTATTCTCACTGAGACACTTGAGGATGGTAATGAAGCAGCTTATGAAGAACATCCGTACTTTGTAGACTTTGGAGACGAAAGCGATATGAATGAGCTAGGCCAAAGAATGAACGTGCTCATGAATGAAGCCAATCCTCTGAACTACATCGACTTGGATACGATCGATAGTGAGGATGATGAACAAGAGAAACCTCCTTGTCCTACTCCAATCCAAGTAAAGATGGAAGTAGAAGATGAGTATGTGAGTGTGCCTCTTTCGACCGTCATGTCTACAGCAGAAACTCTTCCCTTGGATATCAACCCATATGTTCCAGGTCCTATTCCAACTGATGCTGAAATCATCAATCTTGAGACAAGTGTTGATCAAGAAACTGAAAGTCAAACTGATCCTGGTGTTTCTGCTGAGCAAGATCTCCGAAATCAGATCTTTGAAGCTTCTTTCATACACTTCTCCTCTAACTCTGATAAGGAGGAAGATGATCCCAAGGAATCGGCTGCTCCAGAACCTGCTGTCACAGAGCAACCAGGTCCTTCTGATAAAGATAAGGGAAAAAGAATATTGACTCCCAAAGAGATTGCAGAGGAGCATCTGAAAAGGGAAGCTGAGAAAGAGAGGTCTCGTCGAGCGCTTATTGAAGAAACACACAGTGAACAAAACCGACTGCTTGAGGAGAAGGCCGAAGCACTTAAAAGATATGAATCAGGCCATCCTCCTGCTGTTGTATATGGAAAGGGCTCGAGTACTTTACCTGAATGTTCTGCATCAACAAGAACAGATGAACCAAGGATCTGCATAGTCACCAATTTGGAGGGCACCGATGTGGATGAGGAAGACACCTCTGAAATAGCTCACATGGTTAGATCTCTAATGAGTGACAACTTCTCCTTAGAATACTTGATGAGTCTTACAGACATTGAGCTGACCAAGCTGTATACTGATGAGGAAAGGTTAAATTCGCACCTTCCGAGAAATCAAAATGTTGAAGCTGAAACTGATTCCTTGGTAGATATCTTCGCTGACACCACCAAAACAGTTTAATTCCTTCCTATCCGAGATCATCTTTCAGATCTTATTCTGGACATAGGCAACACATATCTTCCTCCACCTGAGAACTCGTCTGATGAAGCTCCTGATTCTGAAGAATATATCAAAGCCACTACCAATAGGATGACTTTTGAGGCACTCCGCAACTATTGTAGATTCAAGAATATTGATAAGAAGGCTTACAACAGAAAGAAACTTAAAGGTCTACGAGAGTTTGTGGAAGAGTATCGAAAGACAGAACGTCTGGAAAAGCTTGAACAGATCAGACTCAGAGAGCAAGAACGGGCTGAGGCACTCAAGAGGAAAGACAATCCTCCCATCTATGATCAATGGGAAAAGATGGCACCAAACCTAAAGGCTATGCAACAATTTGCTGCCAAAAATCTAAGGAAGATGCCAAGCAACCCAAAGGTCAATCATGGGATGAAAATCTTAGGATGGAAGTATGATGAGGCCTTTGATGCATTCCTGGTAAAAAGGCGGAACGGATATGTTCAAATCTTCGGAGATTTCAAAGCTCTTCTTAGCTTGTTCTCTTGGGAGCTCAAACAGCTGAAGTACCTGGATTTGGTAAATCACTCTAACCATCAAAAGGATATACGAGCTACTGTCTTAATCAAATCTGCTTATGAGGACAAGAAGTTTAATCAGAATCCTGAAGAAGAGAGAAAAGCTTAGATAGCTGAAGAGAAAAGACGTCTCCGTTCCCCTCATCGCGGAATGTTCAAGAATATTGGAAAGGAGGTGAAAGTAAAGACTATCCCGGGGAATCAGAAAAATGCTCCAATAATCAGCTGGTACTACAATGGAAAGACACATGAATTAGTGATTGAAAGAGTCGGTGCTGAGTCAATCAGAATCTTTGCAGCGATAGAACTCAGACTGCTCTCAAGATCCTATTTGAAGCTGATGTACTATGAGAAGATGCGGACCATCCCAGTTCAACTGAGACCCTATGAATGCTATGACGCCAACTACTTTTTAATGTTCTTAAATTGGTGGTGTACAAGGCTTGCAGGTATGGGTAAACTCACAATTGACGCAGAATTCCTAAGGACAGCAAACTGCTGGTTGATAGAAGAGCATGGATCGAGTGTCATCCTTGATAAGGCAAGAAGATTGGTCGAGCTGAAAAACTTTAATGACCTAAAAAAGCTTGTCTGGCAAGATCTCTGGAGGCTGTACGATATGGGAATTAAAGTACTTTCTGAAAAAGACAAAGAGGCCGCAAGAGAGAACTGGAGATTCCTGCTCAAGCTGCTCGGTCAAGTTGCTTAAGTTCAAAGGTTTGCATTGCCAACAAGGGTGGAAATTGTTGGAACGCATTTTGTTGGCAACACAAACTATTCACCGTTGAGTATTGCTGGGAAGACCTTTTGATGTCCTATCTAGATTTGATACATTGTTTTGTAATTGACTTTGAATTTGTACTTAGAAGCATTTTGATTATGAATCTAGCGTACTTGTTTTTCTTCTTAGCAGACTTCTGATTAATTGAACTTAGCGGACTTGTTTAACACTTAGCGTACTTGTTCAATGTTTGTCTTAGCGTACTTAGTTTGTTCCTAGCGGACTTGTTTACTTAGCAGACTTGTTGTTGATCTTAGCGAACTTGATTTACTCTTAGCGAACTTGTTAGCGGACTTGTCTATGTTTAGCGAACGTGTTAGCGGACTTGTTTGTACTTAGCGAACTTGTTTGCTCTTAGCGAACTTGTCTACTGCTTAGCGAACTTGTCTGTGCTGATGGAATATTTTGCTGAATTCTAGGTAATGATTGTGTGTTTCAAACATTCTTTTTGTCCTATGCTCTCTTGTAGTATATATATAGTTGAGAAAAACCCTATTGAGGGACGACACTCCTGAATTATTCTTCAAGAGAGCATTTGTGTGTGTGTTCTTGGTGTTAGGGTGTGTTCTTGAGCTTTAGGAATCATCAATGGGTGAGCATTGATGCAGATTCATCCAGAATCGACCATCACACATGATTTCCGCACTTGTGTGATGAATCATATGAGAACATGTTGCTAAAATCTGGTCCTGACAAAAACTTCTCTTCGAGAATCCAAGATATAGATTTGAAATTTGATTTCGTATCACATGTCGATCGGTAGAAAACAAATAAGAAACAAAATCTTTTTGGCTTTTTGAAACTTTACATCAAAACACACCGAAGATCTTTTTGATTTTTCCAAGTTTATGCTAAAACACACCTAAAATCTTTTTGAAATTTTTCAGATATAAAATATAAATGCAATACAGAATCAGACACTATTTTTGTCTTTTGCGAGAAAGATCACAAGTTGGGATCATACTGAACATAACATGCTGAACTACACTTCAATTTCAATTTCTTCAGCACACAAGTCATGTCGATTACTGGTATAATTTGTCCATCTTAAACTTAGGCATAATCATACTCATAACATTTGGATATGTTAAGGTATTGATTAGATTTGTTTTAGCCAATGTACCCCACACTATCAGACTTACTCAGATATGCTTCTTATATCACACTTTGTGACTTCACTTGTGATTTAACACATAGTGATTGTATTCATGATATCGTCAACTGTGTTCCATGCAAAAAGAAATAAGAACGTTAAATCGTCTTCCTTAAGGTCGATCTTTCGATACGCAGATAAGGCCTCGTATTTAACAAAATAAGAAAATAAAACAAGTTGAAATTGTATAATTCAACAACGATCAGGTCGATACTTTCGTATACGCAGAGAAAGTCCGATGAATTATACGAAACACAAAGAAAATAAAGCAGAACCTCAAACGAACAACAACCAGGTCGATCTTTCGATACATAGAGAAAGTCCGATCGTTTCTGAAAATAAAGAAAATCAAACAAGTTTAAATATTTGCAAAATGAACACATATTTACACAGTGACTTCTCATTTTATTTTTCACATATCTTTTTAATATCTTGAAATACGCGTCAAGATGTTGTCCACTTGGTCAAGCATTAGTATTTAATGTTTATCACATCTGAATACTTTCTGATTTAATGCCGAGTCTACCAAGCATATCGAATAATAATCTTATGGCTTTTTCATCTAATTTATCCATGAGTCAGACACGTAAGCCAATGTACAATCATATCCCAATTATTTCGGATATAATTTTCTGAATACTTTCTGATTTAATACCGAGTCTACCAAGCACATCGAACAATGATCTTATGGCCTTTTCATCTAATTTATACATGAGTCAGACATGTAAGCCAATGTACCATCATTTCCCAATTATGTCGGATATAATTTCTCATTTTTTATGTTTTTATAGTTTTCTGTTTTACTCTTTTTCTCTCCATTAAAATGAAAACTCTATTTTTTTGGATTTTTTCATTTTATCAAAACACAATGAAAGTGCGTGAGCGTGCGGATCTTCTACTTAGTCGTAACAAAATCAATATAAACGAATAGAACACATAGAGTAAATACAAATCTGACTTGTATTAACCACAGAGAGTTTACACAAAGACACTCAGAAGATATGACATCAATAATTCCTGAATTCTACACAAGACAACATATTTATACTAAGCTAAACCCGACTGGTCCGAACCTGAGGTTCGGCCCAAGGTTCGGCCATGTCCGAATCGGCCTGAGTTCGGACCTCAGCAAACTTGTGTGAATCAGCTTGTATTCGATACTTCACATGACGATCAAGAACCGTGTATCAACAAACTCCCCCTCGGCATGTGCAGTATCATCTCCTCTATACAAACTTGTATCATGTATCGTCAACCAAACTCTTCCTCGATCTTGACGATGAGTTCACTCTTGAAAACTTGATATTGCATCGTGTGTAATCTCTTTATCAACAAACTTCAGAAGACTTGAAGTTGTGATACTATCTTCCCACTTAGAAACCTGCCAACAAAATAATCTTGGTGCAAAATGTCTCTTCGAGACTCCATGATATTTTGATTTTGAAAATGATTTCGTAATTCGTGTTGATCAATCGAAAACAAATAAGAAACAAAATCTTTTTGGCTTTTAAAAACTTTATATCAAAACACTCCTAATTTTTTTTTGGTATTTTCTGATAAGAAAAGTAAAACAATACTGAATTAGACACTATTTTTGTCTTTTGTGAGAAAGATCACAACTTGGGATCATATTGGTCATAACATGCTGAACTACATTTCAATTTCGATTATTGCAGCACATAAGCCATGCCGATTGCAAATATAATTTGTCCAACTTTAAACTCTGGCACAATCATACTCATAACATCTGGATATGTTAAGGTTTCGATTAGATTTTGCATTGACCAGTGTACCCCACACTATCAAACATACTCAGATATGCTTTTGCTTATCACATTTTGTGATTTCATTTGTGATTTTAATCACGCAATGATTGTATCCAAGATATAGTCAACTGTGTTCCATGCAAAAAGAAATAAGAACGTTAAATCGTCTACCTTAAGGTCGATCTTTCGATACGCAAATAAGGCCTCGGATTTAACAAAATAAGAAAATAAAACAAGTTGAAATTGTATAACCCAACAACAATCAGGTCGGTACTCCCGTACACGCAGAGAAAGTCCGATGAGTTATACGAAACACCAAAGAAAATAAAGCAGAATGTCAAACGAACAACAAAGAAAATAAACACATGTATACACAGTGACTTCTCATTTTATTTTTCACATATTTTTTTTCTTGATATATCATGAGATATGCATCAAGATGTTGTCCACTAGGTCAAGCATCAGATTTAGTGTATATCACATTTGTATACTTTCTGATTTGCCGAGCCTACCTTGCACATCGATCAAATGGCTTATGATTTTTTCATCTACTTTATCCATGCGTCAGACACTATCAGCCAATGTACCATCATTTCCCAATCATGTCGGATACAATTTCTCATTTTTCAATGTTTTTGGCTTTTTCAATGTATTTCTCCCCCGAAAAATGACAACCCTAGTTATAGATTTTCATTTTTACGATTTGAAAAAAAAAACAACACACTATTTTGTTTGTATTTTTTGCAAAAAACAAACTCCCCCTCAGAATGAAACGGAGTGAAAAACAAGAAAAAAGTGATCAACCAACACAAATACTCACAGTTTAGCCTTTTGAGAAAAAACAGAAATGTTTTTGAAATTCAATTTAATTAGAACAGATATTTCACAATCAGCAATATTCCAATCACTGAAAGATCTTCCTGAAACACCTGCTTGACACCAAATAAAACATTAGTCGCATTGGGATCGACCCGATTCAGCAGCGTCGGGTCGCCCGGTGTCTTCCACAAAGTCCTTGTTGGCCTTGGAAACAACTTTTGGTTTCCAAATTTGTAAACGTTTTAATTTTTGATCGGAACCTGAATCAGATTCAACCGACGTACTTGATTTAGACCAAGACGATTTACGAGTTGACTTAAGCTTTGGGGACCATGGTTCATCAAAAATTTGGCCATTGTTATCCACATATTTGGCAGTTTTGTGGATATATGCAGTTGTCGGACACTCAGCAGCGAGATGTCCCGGTTGACGACATACATAACAAAGTCGCTCTTTAAAAATGTTTGAAAATTGTTTTGATTTTTGAGAATCAGAGGAATGTTCAGAATGAAAGTTATCAAAGAAACCATCAGAAGAATCATACCTAGGAGATGGACTCCTTGAAGATGATGATCTTCCAGAATAATAGATAAATTCCTTCGGAATTGGTGATTTCTTTGTAACCTTAGCTTTCTCAGTGTTATCAACCTTCATTGGTTTCTTCACTGCAACTGGAACTTCCTTCACAACAAAACCCAAACCTTTATGTTTAGATCCGTGAGTCTTTGAAGAACCTGAAGAAGAACTTGATGCTTCTCTTAACTTAGCATCACTAGTGAATTTGGCTTTGATATCCCTCAGCTTGTTCTTTTCAATCAAAACTTTCTCTTCTGCGGTTGCAGATGAAGAACTGGAAGCAACCTTATCAAATACTTTCTCATTTTCTAGCAATACAGACTTCGACACAAACTTGGGAGCTTCACCCAAAGGCTTCCCTTTCTTTTTATATTTAGACTTGTTCTTCTTGGATGGAGTGGCAAACTTGGAATAATCATGCAATTCATCTTTTGGATCAATCGGAGCAGCAGTAACTTCAATTAAATCCACTGGTTGAGGTACCGAGTGAACATCATCCTGCTTAGAACTTTCTGAACTCTGATCCTGCTTGTATAAGAAATTAAGCAATGTTGGTGACAAATTGCAATTCTTAACTTGTCGTTTCAACTCCAAAATCTCCAATTTCAAGTCATTAATTTTCTGTTGACCTTCAAACACTTCTTGTTGTGACTTGATGAACTTTGCATTGAGATCATCATATTCATATGTCTGTAACTTCCTGATCTCACATTCTGCAAACAGTTCTTGAAGAACACTTTCTCTCTTTTGTTTATAGATCTCAACATCTTTAGTCAAAATTTCATTCTTGTCCCGATACAAGACATTCTCATCTTGAAGCATAGAAATCTTATTTTGCAATTTTTCAACAGTAACAGCAGTTGTAGCAATAAGAGCGGTAGCTTCTTCATATTTTTGCTGAACCGGATAACTCTTCTCAAACAAATTCTCAAAATCTTGAGCGGCATCTAACGCTTCAGCTTTGGCTTTCTCACACTCTTCAGCCAATTGAGCCTTTTCCTTCAAAACATCTTCATGAACATGAACAATATAATATTTCTTTTGAAAATCTTCCAACTCTTTCTTTAACACCACAATTTCTTCAGTTGAAATTTGATAATCTTGTTCAAACCTTGCAATTTTCTTGAGCAACTTCTCACATTTATAACAATTAAATTCATCATCTTTTGAATTCTCAGAAGACTTAGGTAATTCTTCTTGAACCAAAGATATACTTGAAGAAGTATCAGATTCTGTTAACAAGCTTTCAGCATCATCATGTTGAACAGTTAAAGCAATTGAGATTGGAGTATGATTCTTTTTAACTTCAGAATCTGCATTCCAGGCAAATCCATCTGGATGCATAAACGTATTAGTCCAATCATGAGCAAGAGTAGCAGATTTCTGATCAACCTTTTCAGCTTTATCTGAAGGATGAAACACTAAATGTGCATGCTGACCAGTTTTCAATTTACTTCCTGTAGAACTTGGACATTCTCGAGCAAAGTGACCATAAACTGAACACTTATAACATTTCACCTTAGATTTGTCCAATCCAAACTTTCCTTCCTGATTAAGTCTCTTTTTACCAGTTCTATTGAGAAACTTCTTTGTTCGACGAACCAACATAGCATATTGCCAATTGAGATACATTTCCTCCAAATGATCATAATCAATCTGATCATAATCTTCATTTGCTAACTCAGCATTACTCACAGAACCAGTAATAACACCAAAGTATGAAGACACTAATGCAGACATCAACGCATTATAATCATCGATAGTTTGAACAGACAAAGCACTTTGGGTTGAAGAACTAGGAATTGACACAAAACAACCAGCAGAAGAATAACTTGGAATTTCAGATTTACCTGCTAGAAATGCTGTAGGAGGAGCAGAACTAAGAATAGTAGACTTTCCAGCATTCATTGTAGAATCATTTTCACCATGATACACTGCAGGATTCTAAATTTGTGTAGGAAGTGATTTATTCACCATTAATTCCATATCCCGAGCCTGAATTCTTTGAACCAAATCATTGAAAGACAATCCTGAAAAATCTTTATCATGAGTAATCATCATCACATAATTCTCCCATTTTTCAGGCAATGCTTCCAAGATATTTTCTTTCATGTCAACCTCTTCTTTAGTAAGATTCACCAAACGCATTTCACTCATCAGATGAGCGAATCTTGCAATCAGATTGGGAATCGTTTCATTTTGATACTGCTTAAAACTATCAAACTCTTTTTTTTAAACCTTTTGTCGACTTTTCTTGTATTGGTCATTGCCTTCACATCGTTTTTCCAATGCATCCCATAGACTTTTTGATGTGTAGTTACCAGCAAAATGATGAAGTAACTCTTTAGGCAATGTCATCGTTAACGTACCATACGCCTTTTTCTCAGCTTGATAAGCTTTCTTTTGTTCAGAAGACATTTTTCTTTGAAGAATAGGTTCACCAGTTTCATCTTTAGGGTAAACATATTGCTCAGTGAACGCTAACCACATATCAATGTCATTTGTATCGACAAACTCTTCAAACCGTTTAACCCAACTATGATAATCTTCCAATTTTAGCAATTTGGGAACTTTCTGACTTGTTCCGATTTCATTATCATCATTCATCATTGTTTGCATCGTAGCTTGAACCGAATTTTGAATAGCCGCGAACGCTTGAAAATCGGATATTTTTGAAAAACAGAATACTGTTCACTCCGAACTTCGTCCGAACCTACTATACCCTCCGAAGCTGCTCCGAACTTAAAACAAAAAGTCCGAACTCTCAACGAACGTATCACCGAACTCAGAAACTCCGATCTACCTCCGATCCTAGTCCGAACTCCCTCCGAGACAGGATATCCACCGAACTCTCTCCGATTAGACTCCGAACTCTCACCGAATCAGGAAAACTGACCGAGCTTACTCCGAACCTGATGTTCGGAGCGGTTATGCCGAACTTGAAGTTCGTTCGTTCGTGAAAAATTCAAAAATTTCGGAAAAACTCATTGAAATCAACACCTCTCGAGTTGTGAACACTCAATCAACTGAAAATGAACAAACACAGACATATTGGGCGTAAATCATGAAGTTTTGAACGAAGATTTTGAGAAATGAAGATGAGAAACGAGCTTTGAAAGTCAAAAACGTGAATTCGAACTCAACAACTCTGGAAAACACTGATTTCCGACTAGTAGAGCAAACCTAAGGCTCTGATACCACTTGAAAGTGCGTGAGCGTGCGGATCTTCTACTTAGTACTAACGAAATCAATATAAACGAATAGAACACAGAGAGTAAATACAAATCTGACTTGTATTAACCACAGAGAGTTTACACAAAGACACTCAGAAGATATGATATCAATAATTCCTGAATTCTACACAAGACAACATATTTATACTAAGCTAAACCCGCTGGTCCGAACCTGAGGTTCGGCCACAAGGTTCGGCCATGTCCGAACTCCAGGTTCGGCCTGAGTTCGAACCTCAGCAAACTTGTGTGAATCAGCTTGTATTCGATACTTCACATGACGATCAGGAACCGTGTATCAACACACAAAGACACTATTTTTGGTATTTTCAATTTTCTCCCCCTAAACTATAAACAAAATGCATTAAATAAAATGCACACTGGTCAAACACGTCAGTTTATAAATGACCCGAAGCGAATCGCTTCTGGTCGACCAGTGTCCTCTTTTTCCTTTTGAAACCACTTTAGGTTTCCAGTTTTTTTGTTTTGGTAAATTAGCAATTGATGAACCAGTCACAATTGATTGTGACGAACAACCTACGTATGAAACATTTTAAAACTTAGGAATAAATTTCCCTTGATATTTGAAAAGTGTAGGTTGTGGATATTCATAATATACTCTGCCATATTTGTCAATGAATCTGGATTTGGCAGTTTTACCAACATATGGAACTTTTCCTCTTTTTGATGTAGAAGCAGCAGAAACCGGACATTCCTGTGCCATATGCCCTTTTTGGCGGAAATTGTAACACAAGCGATTGTGTACATTTCGTCTTTTGGGAATCTGTAAAGCTTCACAAACATTAGCATCTCCAAAATGATCATAAGAGGAATCAAATACCTGATATTGATGATCATGAACCCATTTGGATGTCGGGCTTTTTTGAGTAGAATTTGATCCTCCAGAAGAATATTTAACAGCTTGTGGCTTCTTGTTCTTCAAATCAACATGCTTCACAAAACTTCAGATATTTTTTGAGCATCTACGCAATGAAGCAGGAATTCTTTGTCAGAAAATATTTGTTCCGAACCTTTGAGTTTGTAAAACCTCTTTGGTTGAACTTTGTTAGCTTTGAAAACATCTTTCTGTACCTACTTCAAATTAACTTTCTTCAAGTTTTGTTGTTGTTGAACCTTAGAAGCATCAACTTTAACTTGTTTCTGTTTGAATCCCAAACCTTCATGTTTTCCAGAAATCTTATCTCCTGAACCAGATGGTTTATGCCCGTTCTTTGCAAGACGAGAAAACCCTGCTTTGACTTTGTTGATATCTTTTGGAGCATCAACAATTGTTTCATGAATGTCAGTTTTTGAAGTTGCTGATTTCTCTTTTTCAGAAGAAGAAGAAGAACTAGACACAACCGTGGGACCTTTAGAACTTTCAGCAGTCTTTGCTTTCTTCTCATTCTTTTCTTCATCAGGTTTGGAAGCAACAAATTGAGAATAATCACCAGTTTCTACCTTGTCCTTCAGATCATTAACTACTTCTTTTAGACTACCCGGTGATGACACTGTTTTGTTGAACATCTTCTCAAAATTCTCATCTTTAGCCAAGAAACTTGTAAAATATTGTGAATTAGTAACATTGTTCAAAAGACGTTTTGAATCAATTACTTCAATCTTCA
>JBCNJP010000006.1:4901149-4974149 GCA_039602395.1 Deinandra increscens subsp. villosa | reverse complement strand
TAGGGTTTCCAAACATGATTATTTAATATAAAATAATCCGGAAGGTATGGAGACTTGAATTTTGACATGGAACTATGTTTACATATATAATAGGTATATATAAAGTTAAAATGAATAAATTATAAAGTATTTAAAATACTTAGTTAATCGGATATTTAGAAGTTCACGCGGACCGGAAGGGTAGACGCCTGTACACTGGGGTTTCTGGCAAAAGCGAGGGTGTCGCATAAATCCCAACTGGGAAATGGCATCCCTCACTGGGCGATCCCGGAGTGAGCGTTTATTTATAGGAATGCGTGTCTTCATATTATCAACAAAGGAAAAGGATAATGGCCTAAAGGGCATTTTGGTCATTTTGACCTTTAAAAGAAATAAACTTAATAACTAAGTATTATTAAGTTAATAAAGAGTTAAAATAAACATAGGAAATGTTTATTATATTAAACCTTGTGTTAACGCCATACAATACGCGATTAGGTTTAATTGGAAGGCATAGCGGAGGTTTTCTCTGAATTAACTACTTAAGAGAATAAGGTGAGTTCTATGAGCCCACTTTTAAATGTTTTAAATGTTTTAATGTTTTCGGGATGATATACATGCAAATAATGCAATGATATATATTCAACTGTTTACTTGAAAAGTATTTGAGATGCCTTTACTTGTTTTGTGTTGATACACATACGTGGAAAAGTTATAATACTTATAACTGTTTTAAAGTTATTATTACCTGTTATTACTTTTCGGGAAGGTTATAATAAACGGTTAATATAAAGAATGAAACTTTTAAATAAAGCTTTGAGAAATGAAAAATGTGAATGTTTGGTCTAAGCCTGTGTATAGGACTAAGTGTCGGGTAAATTCGGTAAAATATGATCTTATTAGCCTTGTTATGCAAGACCCATAACATTATATTTATGAAACGCTTATTTCCATATACGAGTAATGGACTGGTGTTGAAACGGTTATGAGTCCAAAAAAAAAGATGGACTTTTGAAAAGGATGAAAAGATTTAAAAGGTTGAAAAGGTTTTAGTCTAAGCAGATATTGTCTAGTGAAAAGGAAAAAGGTGGTTGTTGATGTTAGTTCAATGTGTCGTCATTATTATGCTTGTTTTGTCTTATTTATTTGTAATAATGATTGGATTACGTTGCTTTTTCACGGGTTTTTATGTTTTGAGGTACCGTGAGCTTAATGAGCTAAAAATGGAGTTTTTATGAAGAACTGGAAGCTGCTGGTACAGGGATCGAGAATCGAGCGGGAACGAGTGAAGACTTAGAAGAAATTGAAGAAAGTTCCTGAGATCCAGATCTGGGTGGTACGCCCAGAAGTGAAGAAACCAGGGCGGTACGCCCTAAAGTTTAGAGAAGCGGTCGAATTTTACAATCCGGGCGGTACGCTCAGAATTCCACATTTTGGGGCGGTACGCCCCGAATTGGTCGTCAGAAGTTTTAGATTAGGGTTTAGTATTTAAACTTGTTTGTGAAGTTTTTGTTGGAGCCATCATCATTCCAGACGACCAGAGCCTAGGGTTTTACGATTTTCTCCATTGTTCGTGAGGATTTTGAAGTTTTCAATCATTCGGTAACTGTTTTTAATGCAATCTTTTAATATAATCATGTGTGTTTCGTTAGCCATGTCCGGCTAATCACCACTAACTGCTTTTGGTGATTGGTTGGCGGAATCGTTCTATGACTAACCAATTGCTACACTAGTTGTTCCGGAATACTTGCTACCGTTGAACACCCGCATGCGAAATTGTTTAATTTAACTAGTAACCTAGGGTTTTAGTGGTCCACTGTTTATTGATCTAGCACTTTCTTGCGGCAGGACTAATCAGCCCATTAGGAAATTAGGTTATTAGGTCAAGGAAGCAATTGGGGGGCATGTCTATGTGTCACTAGTTAGTAATTAGGTTTGTTTAGATCGGTAGCCAACCAGGATCCAGAAGTGGTTAGATTTGTCTCATTTGATAGTTCAATTAAGTTTTTAGGTTAAAGTCAGTTAATTTGTTAGTTAATTCACCCAACAACTCAAAACAGCTAAGTGGCAAAGTAGATAATTTTAGGTTAATCAGTAATTTTAGTTAATTTAGTAATCAGTTAATCAATTTCCACATATTCCCTTGGATCGATAACCCTAGCTTCCACTACTACAAATTTAATCTAAGTTGGGGATTTGAAACGGCCTGACAAACCGTTATCAAATTGGCGCCGTTGCCGGGGATCGAACCCGGGTCACCCGCGTGACAGGCGGGAATACTTACCACTATACTAATTTGTTAGTTAATTCACCCAACAACTCAAAACAGCTAAGTGGCAAAGTAGATAATTTTAGGTTAATCAGTAATTTTAGTTAATTTAGTAATCAGTTAATCAATTTCCACATATTCCCTTGGATCGATAACCCTAGCTTCCACTACTACAAATTTAATCTAAGTTGGGGATTTGAAACGGCCTGACAAACCGTTATCAAATTGGCGCCGTTGCCGGGGAATTAGTGCGCCATTGATTAGTTGATTTTATTTAGTTTGCATTTTTACTTAATTTTTCAAAAAAAAAATAAATCCAAAAAAAACCCAAAAATAGTGTTTTTATTCCAGTAATTGATTTCTGCATCTAAAAAAATCTAATTATTTAATTTCTGTCGAATTTCACTTCTGGGCGGTACGCCTAAGAATCCTTATTCTGGGGCGGTACGCCTTGGGCTGTTTTTCACAGAAAGTTTTGAAATCTTTGACCATCCAAGTTTTGATTTTTTCTGTTCCATTGCATTATTTACACCCCCTGGAACAGTGCTACGTAATTGGTTTGCTCTTTTGTGACCGATTTTGCAGGTTTTAGGTGAAATGTGCATGCATACGCGGCATTCCCGCAAGACCTCTCCGTTGATCTACAATCCAGAAATTGAGAGAACAGCTCGGCAGAACCGAGCAGAACAGAGAAACCGAAGAGCCATGGAGGGTCAAATTCCGAACCCCAACACCAACCCGAACCCCAACATCCACCAAAATCCAAACCCCAACCAAAACCCGAACCCAAATGAGAATCTCAATCCAGACCACCACCAACCACAAAACCAACCACAAAATGCACCCGAAAACCCCGCCATGCCACAAAACATCCCTCCCATCCAAACCCCACCATTTCGGGTACACGGGCACAATTCGCTCCCATCATTGTCCCCGAAATCCTCACACCATGATGAGGAAGGTTATCACTATCGGGTTAGGTATCCAGAACAACCCACCTTCCGCGAGGCACCACAACCACCCATATTCCGCCAGGCCCCACAACAACAACCCCCACCACAACCATTCCGACAAGCTAACCAGCCCCAATTCCGACAAAACCCAGTGTATGAGGAACAGGATTGGCAAAGACAAGAGGAACAGTGGGGGCAAGACGGATATGACCAAAATGAAGATGACGAAGGATATGGGTACGATGCGGAGCCACCACATGAGGTACCACGGAATCGGGCACGAGCTCCACAGCCCCATGTTGCACCACAAATGCCACGCGCTCCTCCGCCAAGAGGAGTGCCCCAATTCAATCAAAACCATGGGGGAGCTCGTATTCAAGTGGAAGGTGGAGTCCCAAGACTCGTGGTGACTCCACCGGTTCAAGGGGTAGCTGCTCATTTTAAACCAGTAGTTGTCCCGAGCGCATCAGCAGTGGTCACCCCGATTGGCGCTAACCGAAGAGCGTTTGAGGTCCGACCTCAATATCTAAGTCACTTGCCTGAATTCTACGGGAAGAGAACCGAGGAACCCTATCATCACATACACTCGTTCGAGTCCATTTGCATTCCCATTGGGGCAACGGGGTTCACCACAGAGGATGTAAAGCTGATGCTTTTCCCATACACTCTCAAAGATCGGGCGAGGAGATGGTTCGAAAGTTTGCCCGCTGGGAGTATCTTTACTTGGGCCCAAATGCAAGAAGTGTTCCTTGAGGAATACTACCCGATGAGCAAGACAAGTGAAGTCAAAGAGGAAATCCCATCCTTCCAGCAACACACCGGGGAACCATTTCACGAGGCATTTAAACGGTTCAAGGACTTATTGCGCAAATGCCCACATCATGGGATCGACACTTAAGATCTAATCAAGTCCTTCTATGATGGCCTCCTTCCAGAAGATATCAGAGACTTGAATTCCATCAGTAATGGTACTTTCTTAACTAACACGAAAGAGGTAGATTGGGGGCACATGGAAAGGTTGAGTGCCACCTCCAAGCGGCTTGCTCAGAATGGAAGACGATCGCGATCCGCCTCGGTCAAATCTGTTGACTATGAGGCCGAGGAACGCATTGAGAAACTCCGTCAGCAGACGCTCCTGTTGGAAAAGCAGGTAGCACAAATGAAGTTGGGAGGAGCACCAGAAGAGGTGAAGGCAAGTGCACAAATTCCTGTGTGCACGGGTTGTGGCGAATTAGGCCATTCGGTTGATGCATGTTCCACCGTGGTTCAGCAAAGTGAAGATGTCAACTATGTTCAGGGAGCTATGAATTCCAACACTTACCATCCTAACCTTCGCAACCATCCAAATTTCAGGTATGGTAATGCTAATAATCAGTTGAATCCTAACTTTCAAACTTCTAATGTGCAGGGTGGAGCTCAAACACAATATCAAGGCCGAGCATCCGGGTACAACCAAGGGGGCTACCAACGGACCACCTATACTCAAGGTGGAAATCCGACCCAAAGGAGCTATCAACAAGCTCAACCGGCACCAGCACCGGAAGATGGAATGCAAGCACAATTTGCCGCCTTGATGGAGAAAATGAACTCTCTTGTAGATGGTCAGAAGCAACTATTTAATGAACAAAGGCAATTATCCGCCAGCCACAGACAGTTGACCGACAAAGTTCAAGGGTTTGACCGGAGGTTTGAGCTTCAAGACAAGACAATGGGAGCTGTGCAGAAACAGTTGGGTCAACTAGCTGCTGAAAATTCGAGAGCCAGGTAAGTTCCTAGTGAATAACATTAACCAGCTCACCAAGCTTCTACTCAGGTGTCAAGAATGTCCGAGGAGTTCCTATTAGTGCAATCAACATGTTGGTAGATGATGATGCAAGTGATGCTGATGAAGAGTTCGAAGAGTTGAAGACACCATTGATTCCGGTTAAGATTGGAGAGTTCTCAACCAACAAGGCATTGTTGGACTTTGGAGCATCGGTGAGTGTTCTTCCAAGTAGTATCTGTGAGCAATTTCAGTTGGGCGATGTGCAAGAGGTCAAGACAAAGGTGGTATTTGCGGATGGATCATCAAAGAAACCACGAGGTATGTTGAGGGGTGTGGTTGTTCAAGTTGGTGAATTTTACTACCCCGAGGACTTCTTGGTAGTGGATTATGTGTGACAACTGCAACTTCCCAAGTTAACTCCGTTAAGTTTTTCTGTTAGTTCTGTTAGTTCCGTTAACGAACCCGAGACCCGTTATTGTATGATTACATGTTTATTCATGATTACTTCCTAATTAATATTAGTAACTTGTTTCGTGAACTCATTTCGTGATCTTATGTGTTAGTTGTGAAAACTTGCATTTTTATGCGAAACCGGGCTTCGCGCGTAAATTTGGATTTTTAGGTATAAATGATAAATTTATATAACCCGACTAAATCTTACATGCTAAATGATTTAAAAACACTTGGAAACATTTTTAGAATTTTTACCTTATAACTTTTTAGCAAAAACCCATTTAAATGAGTTTTATACTACTTTTGCTTAACAATAAACTTGAGGGGCCATAAGTGTAACTTTATACTTAAAAGAAATCTGCTCAAAACCCATTTCCCATCCTCATTCACGTTCATCATCAGCTCATCTCCCCCTCTTCTTCACGATCAAAACACACACACACACCCACTTACAAAAATCGCGAAATCAAGCACAAAGGAGCAAAAATCCGGAGTTTGGAAGCTCAATCAAGCTACAAGAACACTCAAGCAAGCTTCTCCTTCCTCCCCTCTTCTCCTACTCGCGATTTCTACCTCCAATTTGTAAGTCCTAACTTTTTGAATCCGAAATTTGTTGTTGCATGTGTGTTTTTATGCATTTATGTGCTAAAAGGAGTGTTTGTATGCTCATGGAACTTGATTTAGCTCAAGATATGTTAATTCTTAATTTGGGACAGATTTGAACTCGAGTTTAGGGCTGGGTTTTGAGCTTGAAATCTGCTATGTGTGCTTTTGTATGATTGTTGGATGTTTGGTTATGGAATTTGGGTGTAATGTGCTTAATTGCTAGCTCAAGGTTGAGATTTTGATATGAATATGGTATGATCTTGTTAGGAACAGAAATTGCATGATATTATGGTTATAAACTTGTTGGTAGGTGTTAATTTGATCAAATGTTAGCATAGAGTTGAAATGCTAGTCATGGGCAAACTTGGAAATTTCTAACAGCTTTGACCAGAATTTTTGGTCAACTTGCAGCTGTCATAACTTACTCAATTTTCATCGAAATCAGTTGATTCTTTTTCCCTAGTAAAGTATTGTGTCTTAGCTTTACAATGGCTACTCGCGCACTTTCTAAAACCTCCGTTTAGTCACTCAAAACACAGCTGCAAGTCGGGTACTCAAAGCTGTCATTTTCTGTGAAAAGTGGACTTTTCATTTTGGTTGAGCATGTAAATCTTGTTCTAATGGTGTGTTTGCTATCCGTAAATGATGTTTATATATTAAAAGTAAGATCTGGAGATGTTGGTTCATAAATTCCAAATTTTGAATGAGATATGCAAGTTTCCATTTCCTTTGACTAGTTTGCTAAATGCTAAAATGTGCCAACTTCCGATGTGCATAACTTCTTCGTTTCTCAACATTTTTAGTTGATTCTTCTTGCTACAATTCCTAAATGACATGTAGTGTATGCCTGTAAAATTTAAGAATCTAATTCCAAGTATTGTGGATTTTAGCTATGTCACTAGTTAAGTGCTTGAAGTTTGACTTTCTGGGTCAACTTTGACTTAAATTGAAATTGCTTGATTTCCTTCCAATTTGGGACTCGTATGTGCATTGTATGACTGGTATGACCGCATGAAACATGTTTAGGTGCTTATGTGCTAATTTCGTCCTAGCTACACCTTCTAATTTGATTAGGCCACATTTATCCGAATAGGTTGACTTTGACCAACCTGTTGAACCAAGTGCTAGGTACCAGTGCACCCTAAGGTGAGTTTCACTTACTATTATTGTTATATCCGGTTTAGGATGATAACGCACAGATAGTTGCATCCGGTAAAGGATGGCAACCCAACGGTAAAGGTATTTCTTTACTTGAGTAATTTTCCAATAAAATATCATATGTTGCACTGAATTGCTTTATTTATAAAAAGTCCTTACATTCGGGCCGTTAATATACAATAGCGAGGTAATGTTGAGTAGTACTACTGGGGATTGACACCCCCGCTCAGCGGTGCACGGGATGCACCCTCCGACTGGCGGTCGGACTGAGATCAATGTTAGCCTACCCACCGTGATCCGGATGGACACGGGAAGGCAAGGTTCATAGGTATCCCCTATCAAAACATTGTCAGCTTTGGCTACGACCAATTCAGGTGTACATAACTATAGGCTAGCTACCTACGATATGGAACTTTACTGGCCTTATGATTATTGATTGTGTTTTACCTTTCTTTATTCATACATTAGGTCTACATGTGGCGTGTAGACCGCTCTAGTGAACTCACCAGCCTTGGCTGACACTTGATTGTTGATTTCTTTTCAGGTCGTTAGGTGGATCATGGACAGCACCAGAGGCGGCAGTACTCCCCACGGATACCTTTTGAAAAACCCGGAATTTCAAATATTTAAATCCATCGTTTTGTAACACCATAACTGCAAACTTTATTTATGCTTCCGCTGAACTGTTAAACTTACTATTTTGGACTGTAACTTAAACTTTATGATTTGCCTATAAACTCTGTTATGGTTTGGTTGTAACTAAAGTCTGGGATCCTGGTCTGGATCACACCCCACACGGTTATACTCCGTTTGTGGAAATTGGGGGTGTGACAGATTGGTATCAGAGCCCTTGGTTACAGCGAACCAGAACATTTTTAAAAGTAAAATTTCTGAACTGTAACTGTTTTTGAAAACTTTGGTTACAACCGGTTCCGCAAAGTACTGCCCCGCATGCTGAAGATGATCCTCATTTAGAATTCTTGTCTTGTGACGGTATTGGAACCTGAAAATTTTTGGGTGGAAATTTTTCTTTTCCGAGACTTAGAAATTTCTGAGTTAGAAAATTTTTCTAAATATGACCTTAGCGAACTTGTTGCATCCTTCTTAGCGTACTTGGTGACTCTTCTTAGCGGACTTCATTTCGCTCTTAGCGAACTTGATTTGACTTTTACACTTAGCGGACTTGATCGGATTTTTGCACTTAGCGAACTTGAAACCTTCCTAGCGAACTTCTGCTAGCGAACTTGACTACTCATCTTAGCGCACTTGTTGAGAACTTAGCGAACTTGTCACATGCTTAGCGAACTTGTTACATGCTTAGCGAACTTGTCACATGCTTAGCGAACTTGTTATATGCTTAGCGAACTTATTATGTTCTTAGCGGACTTGTTGCGTGCTTAGCGAACTTCATGTTGTTCTTAGAGAACTTGTATGACTGATATGATATTGCTTCTAGTCTGTGATGCCAACATAACTTGTACTACGTGTTTACATGTTCTTAACACTATTACCACCGCATTACAACTTAAAATGCACTGTTCATGTAAATGAATGCTTTATGTGAATTGTACTTGTATGCAACACTTAACGGAACTTAGCAACTTTCTAGTATTGGGAATACTAACCTTTGGAAGTTTTGCATTGATTTGCTAGAAATCATGCCTCCGCGGAGAGATCCCGAAACCAACCCAGGAACCTTTACTCCTGCACAGGTTCAGAATATGATTAATCAAGGGGTAGCAGCAGCCCTAGCAGCCGCTCAGCAACATTTCCAAGGTCAACCGCCTCAATGCACATTCAAAGCCTTCATGGATTGCAAGCCAATGGTATTTAAGGGTGACGAAGGTGCTGTAGGCCTACTTAGATGGCTTGAGAAGTCAGAGAAGGTGTTTTTAATGTGTAACTGCCCGGATGGGGATAAGGTGAAGTATGCTACAGGCACACTTGAGGATTCCGCGTTAACATGGTGGAACGCCCAAATTCAGATATTGGGACTCAATGAAGCTAACGCCATGACGTGGCAAGAATTCAGAGACGCAATCATGGAAGAGTATTGCCCTCGTGATCAAGTCAGGAGACTGGAAGTCGAGTTTGGAAACTCCAAAATGGAAGGCTCAGAGATAGAAGAGTACACCACCCGTTATCAAGCTTACTCCCGACTCTGTCCGACAATGGTGGATGCTGAGTATAAACGAATTGAGTTGTATGTGGAAGGACTGGTACCACAAATCAAGGGCATGGTGACCTCATCTAATCCCACTTATGTGCGACAGGCAATCCGGCTGGCGCACAAACTGACTGATCAGGCGGTGGCTCAAGGAACTTTGCCACCAAGGAAAACCCCAAAAGCTGCCCTAGATGGGAAGAGGCAGAGAGATGAGGAACCAAGTAACCTCACGAATTCTGGCAACAACGCAGGGAGGTCTTCAAACTCCCAGAATCAGAACAAGAAGTTTGATAACTCCAAAGGAGGATATGGTAACAACGGTGGCGGTGGCAACCAAAATCGACAAGGTAATGGTGGGCAGGGTTCCAGCAGGTACAGGGAAAAGTCACCCTAATGCAACAAGTGTAACACACACCACAATGGTGACTGTAGCCGGCCAACATGCGAGCGGTGTGGTAAGATGGGACATGTTGCCAAGAATTGTCGGGGTGATCTGCTGAACCGACCCCAGCAGAATAATGAAGGCCCCCGTGGGTGTTTCGAGTGCGGGAAACCTGGGCACTTGAAGAAAGATTGCCCTCAGTTGAAGAAAGGCGGAAACAACAACAACAACAACAACCGCAACAACAACAACAATAATGGTGGTGGTAATGGAAACGGGGGAAATGGTGGTCGCGGACGTGCATTTGTTATGGGTTCCGGTGAAGCGAAGGAAGACGCTAACGTGATTACTGGTAAGTTTCTCCTCAACAACTACTTTGCGAATGTGTTATTTGATTCTGGTGCCGAGAAAAGTTTCATTTCAACTAAGTTTTGCAAATTGATTAAGGCCAAGACGGAACCCCTAGGACCTAAGTACACCGTTGAACTAGCTAACGGTAAGCTTATTGATGCAACACATATAGTTAAGGATTGCACCTTAGAACTCTCAGGTCATAAGTTCGACATAGATTTGATGCCTTTTACAATCGGTAGCTTCGACGTAATAATTGGTATGGACTGGTTGTCCATGCACCACGCAGAACTCGTCTGTCGAGAAAAAGTCATACGTATACCCACCGCAAACGGAGAAGTACTCTCGATTCAGGGTGAAAAGGGAGGCACTGTCTCCGGAATCATATCATACCTCAAGGCACAGAAGTACCTTCGGAAAGGACACGTGGCCGTTCTGGCAACGGTTACGGATCAAAGCCTCGTAGAGAAGAAAATTGAAGATTTTCCGATAGTTCGCGATTTCCCCGATGTATTCCCAGAAGAATTACCGGGTCTACCTCCACATAGACAAGTCGAGTTCGGAATCGACCTTGTCCCCGGTGCAGCTCCGGTTGCCCGAGCTCCGTACCGTTTGGCAGTGAACGAATTACACGAGTTATCCACTCAACTGCAAGAGCTGTTAGATAAAGGTTTTATCAGGCCTAGCTCATCGCCATGGGGCGCGCCAGTTTTATTCGTCCAGAAGAAAGATGGGACGTTCAGGATGTGCATAGATTACCGCGAGCTCAACAAAGTCACTATCAAGAACCGATATCCTCTCCCTCGGATCGACGACCTCTTCGACCAACTACAAGGATCCAGCTACTTCTCAAAAATTGACTTAAGATCCGGGTATCATCAACTCAGAGTCCGCGAGGAGGACATTTCAAAGACGGCTTTCAGAACGCGCTACGGTCATTACGAGTTTCTAGTCATGCCTTTCGGCTTAACGAACGCACCGGCGGTGTTCATGGACCTCATGAACCGCGTGTGCAAACCTTACCTGGATCAGTTCGTAATTGTTTTCATCGACGACATACTCGTTTACTCAAGGACGAAAGAAGAACACGAGGAACACCTACGGTTAGTACTAGAGTTGTTAAGGAAGGAGCAACTCTACGCCAAATTCTCCAAATGTGACTTCTGGATCCGAGAAGTTCAATTTCTGGGCCATATCGTCAACGAGCAAGGTATTCATGTTGACCCAGCCAAAGTAGAGGCGATCAAGAATTGGTCTACACCACGAGCACCAACGGAAATTCGGCAATTTCTAGGGTTAGCGGGTTACTACCGTCGTTTCATCCAGGGATTCTCTCAGATAGCCCAACCGCTAACCGCTCTTACTCATAAAGGCGTTCAGTACCGATGGGGTGAGAAAGAAGAAACAGCTTTTCAGACTTTGAAAGAAAAACTTTGTACCGCGCCTGTACTATCCCTACCAGATGGTGTTGACGACTTTGAGGTTTATTGTGACGCTTCTCTCCAAGGACTTGGATGTGTTTTAATGCAGAGAGGTAAAGTCATCGCTTACGGGTCAAGACAGTTAAAGACTCACGAAAAGAATTACACAACGCATGATCTGGAGTTAGGAGCTGTTGTATTCGCCTTAAAGTTTTGGAGACACTACCTGTACGGTACCAAGTGCACGATATTCACCGACCATAAAAGACTCCAGCATATAATGGGACAGAAAGATCTCAACATGAGACAGCGTAGGTGGATCGAGGTGCTTAACGACTACGACTTGGCGATAAAGTATCACCCGGGTAAGGCCAACGTTGTGGCCGACGCATTAAGCAGAAAAGAACATGCAAAACCTAGAAGGGTTCGAGCTCTACAACTCACGATTCATGCTGGGTTACCGGATAGACTTCGGGATGCCCAGAAGGAAGCTTTGAAAGGGGAAAACTACGAGTCTGAATCCTTAAATGGCATAGATGGAACTTCGGAGGTTAAGTCGGATGGACTCCGCTACTACAAGGATCGTATTTGGGTGCCTCTTCATGGAAATCTTCGAGAGCTGGTGATGGACGAGGCTCACAAGTCTCGATATTCGGTCCATCCCGGTTCGGATAAAATGTACCAAGATCTGAAAGGACTGTACTGGTGGCCCAAGATGAAAGCTGACATTGCTACCTATGTCAGTAAGTGTTTAACATGCTCAAAGGTCAAAGCAGAGCATCATAAGCCTCCAGGATTACTGCAGCAACCGACGATTCCTGAATGGAAATGGGAGGAAATATCCATGGATTTTATCACGGGACTGCCCCGTATGCCTCGTGGAAATGACATGATTTGGGTCAATGTGGATAGATTAACGAAATCCGCCCATTTCATAGCCCTCAAAGAAAGTGACAAGACTGACAAGTTGGCACAAATCTACATTGACGAGATAGTCAAGCTCCACGGAGTGCCTTTGTCTATTATCTCCGATCGAGACCCCAGATTTGCTTCACACTTTTGGAGATCACTCCAATCAGCCCTAGGTACTCGCTTGGATATGAGTACCGCTTACCATCCGCAGACAGATGGCCAAACTGAACGCACTATCCAAACCCGGAAGAGGTAGATTGGGGGCACATGGAAAGGTTGAGTGCCACCTCCAAGCGGCTTGCTCAGAATGGAAGACGATCGCGATCCGCCTCGGTCAAATCTGTTGATTATGAGGCCGAGGAACGCATTGAGAAACTCCGTCAGCAGACGCTCCTGTTGGAAAAGCAGGTAGCACAAATGAAGAGGTAGATTGGGGGCACATGGAAAGGTTGAGTGCCACCTCCAAGCGGCTTGCTCAGAATGGAAGACGATCGCGATCCGCCTCGGTCAAATCTGTTGATTATGAGGCCGAGGAACGTATTGAGAAACTCCGTCAGCAGACGCTCCTGTTGGAAAAGCAGGTAGCACAAATGAAGTTGGGAGGAGCACCAGAAGAGGTGAAGGCAAGTGCACAAATTCCTGTGTGCACGGGTTGTGGCGAATTAGGCCATTCGGTTGATGCATGTTCCACCGTGGTTCAGCAAAGTGAAGATGTCAACTATGTTCAGGGAGCTATGAATTCCAACTCTTACCATCCTAACCTTCGCAACCATCCAAATTTCAGGTACGGTAATGCTAATAATCAGTTGAATCCTAACTTTCAAACTTCTAATGTGCAGGGTGGAGCTCAAACACAATATCAAGGCCGAGCATCCGGGTACAACCAAGGGGGCTACCAACAGACCACCTATACTCAAGGTGGAAATCCGACCCAAAGGAGCTATCAACAAGCTCAACCGGCACCAGCACCGGAAGATGGAATGCAAGCACAATTTGCCGCCTTGATGGAGAAAATGAACTCTCTTGTAGATGGTCAGAAGCAACTATTTGATGAACAAAGGCAATTATCCGCCAGCCACAGACAGTTGACCGACAAAGTTCAAGGGTTTGACCGGAGGTTTGAGCTTCAAGACAAGACAATGGGAGCTGTGCAGAAACAGTTGGGTCAACTAGCTGCTGAAAATTCAAGAAGAGAGCCGGGTGTCAAGAATGTCCGAGGAGTTCCTATTAGTGCAATCAACATGTTGGTAGATGATGATGCAAGTGATGCTGATGAAGAGTTCGAAGAGTTGAAGACACCATTGATTCCGGTTAAGATTGGAGAGTTCTCAACCAACAAGGCATTGTTGGACTTTGGAGCATCGGTGAGTGTTCTTCCAAGTAGTATCTGTGAGCAATTTCAGTTGGGCGATGTGCAAGAGGACAAGACAAAGGTGGTATTTGCGGATGGATCATCAAAGAAACCACGAGGTATGTTGAGGGGTGTGGTTGTTCAAGTTGGTGAATTTTACTACCCCGAGGACTTCTTGGTAGTGGATTATGTGTGACAACTGCAACTTCCCAAGTTAACTCCGTTAAGTTTTTCCGTTAGTTCTGTTAGTTCCGTTAACGAACCCGAGACCCGTTATTGTATGATTACATGTTTATTCATGATTACTTCCTAATTAATATTAGTAACTTGTTTCGTGAACTCATTTGTGATCTTATGTGTTAGTTGTGAAAACTTGCATTTTTATGCGAAACCGGGCTTCGCGCGAAATTTGGATTTTTAGGTATAAATGATAAATTTACATAACCCGACTAAATCTTACATGCTAAATGATTTAAAAACACTTGGAAACATTTTTAGAATTTTTACCTTATAACTTTTTAGCAAAAACCCATTTAAATGAGTTTTATACTACTTTTGCTTAACAATAAACTTGAGGGGCCATAAGTGTAACTTTATACTTAAAAGAAATCTGCTCAAAACCCATTTCCCATCCTCATTCACGTTCATCATCAGCTCCTCTCCCCCTCTTCTTCACGATCAAAACACACACACACACCCACTTACAAAAATCGCGAAATCAAGCACAAAGGAGCAAAAATCCGGAGTTTGGAAGCTCAATCAAGCTACAAGAACACTCAAGCAAGCTTCTCCTTCCTCCCCTCTTCTCCTACTCGCGATTTCTACCTCCAATTTGTAAGCCCTAACTTTTTGAATCCGAAATTTGTTGTTGCATGTGTGTTTTTATGCATTTATGTGCTAAAAGGAGTGTTTGTATGCTCATGGAACTTGATTTAGCTCAAGATATGTTAATTCTTAATTTGGGACAGATTTGAACTCGATTTTAGGGCTGGGTTTTGAGCTTGAAATCTGCTATGTGTGCTTTTGTATGATTGTTGGATGTTTGGTTATGGAATTTGGGTGTAATGTGCTTAATTGCTAGCTCAAGGTTGAGATTTTGATATGAATATGGTATGATCTTGTTAGGAACAGAAATTGCATGATATTATGGTTATAAACTTGTTGGTAGGTGTTAATTTGATCAAATGTTAGCATAGAGTTGAAATGCTAGTCATGGGCAAACTTGGAAATTTCTAACAGCTTTGACCAGAATTTTTGGTCAACTTGCAGCTGTCATAACTTACTCAATTTTCATCGAAATCAGTTGATTCTTTTTCCCTAGTAAAGTATTGTGTCTTAGCTTTACAACGGCTACTCGCACACTTTCTAAAACCTCCGTTTGGTCACTCAAAACACAGCTGCAAGTCGGGTACTCAAAGCTGTCATTTTCTGTGAAAACTGGACTTTTCATTTTGGTTGAGCATGTAAATCTTGTTCTAATGGTGTGTTTGCTATCCTTAAATGATGTTTATATATTAAAAGTAAGATCTGGAGATGTTGGTTCATAAATTCCAAATTTTGAATGAGATATGCAAGTTTCCATTTCCTTTGACTAGTTTGCTAAATGCTAAAATGTGCCAACTTCCGATGTGCATAACTTCTTCGTTTCTCAACATTTTTAGTTGATTCTTCTTGCTACAATTCCTAAATGACATGTAGTGTATGCCTGTAAAATTTAAGAATCTAATTCCAAGTATTGTGGATTTTAGCTATGTCACTAGTTAAGTGCTTGAAGTTTGACTTTCTGGGTCAACTTTGACTTAAATTGAAATTGCTTGATTTCCTTCCAATTTGGGACTCGTATGTGCATTGTATGACTGGTATGACCGCATGAAACATGTTTAGGTGCTTATGTGCTAATTTCGTCCTAGCTACACCTTCTAATTTGATTAGGCCACATTTATCCGAATAGGTTGACTTTGACCAACCTGTTGAACCAAGTGCTAGGTACCAGTGCACCCTAAGGTGAGTTTCACTTACTATTATTGTTATATCCGGTTTAGGATGATAACGCACAGATAGTTGCATCCGGTAAAGGATGGCAACCCAACGGTAAAGGTATTTCTTTACTTGAGTAATTTTCCGATAAAATATCATATGTTGCACTGAATTGCTTTATTTATAAAAAGTCCTTACATTCGGGCCGTTAATATACAATAGCGAGGTAATGTTGAGTAGTACTACTAGGGATTGACACCCCCGCTCAGTGGTGCACGGGATGCACCCTCCGACTGGCGGTCAGACTGAGATCAATGTTAGCCTACCCACCGTGATCCGGATGGACACGGGAAGGCAAGGTTCATAGGTATCCCCTATCAAAACATTGTCAGCTTCGGCTACGACCAATTCATGTGTACATAACTATAGGCTAATTACCTACGATATGGAACTTTACTGGCCTTATGATTATTGATTGTGTTTTACCTTTCTTTATTCATACATTAGGTCTACATGTGGCGTGTAGACCGCTCTAGTGAACTCACCAGCCTTGGCTGACACTTGATTGTTGATTTCTTTTCAGGTCGTTAGGTGGATCATGGACAGCACCGGAGGCGGCAGTACTCCCCACGGATACCTTTTGAAAAACCCGGAATTTCAAATATTTAAATCCATCGTTTTGTAACACCATAACTGCAAACTTTATTTATGCTTCCGCTGAACTGTTAAACTTACTAATTTGGACTGTAACTTAAACTTTATGATTTGCCTATAAACTCTGTTATGGTTTGGTTGTAACTAAAGTCTGGGATCCTGGTCTGGATCACACCCCACACGGTTATACTCCGTTTGTGGAAATTGGGGGTGTGACATTATGAGGATACGGGACATCAACCAAGGATCATACTTGGGAGACCATTCTTGTCCACCGCAAACACATAAATTGATTGCAGAGCGAACACATGCACAATGCAGTTTGGTAGCCGGGTATTATCTTTAAATTTATTTAATCATGTTTTTGAATATTCGGTTATTAATACTATTCCGAAATTGTTTGCTACTGACAAGTGTTCTCCTAGTAAACTAGAGGAGGATACAATGGAAGATGATGTTGTGGTTGACAGGTTTGCAAGATTAGAGATAGATGATCCAAAGTGTGGGGATACGGGAGAACGGGTTGGTATGGTGGCATCTCTCGGTCATGATGAGGTCGAAAGTAGTTGTAAGAAGAATAAGAAGGGTCCGAAGGCTACGAAGAGATTCAAGGGTAATTCCAAGCATGATCGAGGCGATGATAATGGTCGAGGAGCTGGGAAGATGAAGGAGGAAGGTCACGTTGAGGTATGGGGATGGAGTGATGATGACAACGCAGAATGTGCTCAGCGTTCCTCTACTAAGTCAAAGTTGGGTGACAAGTACATATTTGAGCCTCCGTGAAAGGGGAGTACGGTCTGGCTGAAGACCTTAAAAACTTAGCGCTAACTGGGAGGCAACCCAGCGGTTTGTTTTTCATTTTGATTTTTGTGTGTTTTAGTAGTTTTTGTTAGATTTTACGTTTTGGTGTGTTTTCAGGAAATTGGGAAGCTCGGGAGTGAATCTGTGCCACAAACTGCATTCCAGGTAAGTTTTAAGGAAAATTTTGTAGTGCACATGCTCGGTGGTGCAAAAGTGGTGTTTTACCAGAGACAGAAAATTTTTGAGGCTTTAAAATTTCCAAACTTTCTGCCAAAATAGGGCAAGGGCGGTACGCCCACAGTGCTCCTAATCTGGGTGGTACGCCCAAAAATTTTCTCAAAATTTTCAGAATTTTAATTACGGGCGGTACGCCCAAGACATCATCACACTGTGCGGTACGCCCGGATTTTGGACGAGAAAAAAAATATAATAAAACAGGTGGTGGTCGGTCATTATTCACAACCCACCACTGCCACCTTCTTTCTCGCGATCAAACACCGCCACCACCACCAACCACCTTCACCGTCGCCGTCCAGCTCACAGCCGAGACAACTCACGACACCACCGACCGCCGCCGCGATCACCGAGTAGTTCACAGTCCATTCCGAGCTCCGCAGGTTCCGTTTCTTGTCGCTTTTGGTTTAATTTTGTGTAGCTTAGAGTAGTTTGCTTTAATTAGGTTAGTCTTTTATCATTTTCGATTAATTGCTACTGATAGTGAACCGATTATGTGTGAGATGAGGTTGTCGGAGAGTTTAGATGGTTGGATTGCTCGGGTTTAAAGCCGATTTCATTTTTTTTTCCGAGCTGATTTGGGCGGCGTACCGCCTAGGTTACCCACATTTAGGGCGGTACGCCCAAAATTGCAATTAGGGTTCCTGCCAGATTAATTGGGCGGCGTACCGCCCCATTTGGACCATTTTTGGGCGGTACGCCCAGGATTGCTTTTCACAGAATTTTTTAAAATTTTCAAAAATCCCAATTTTTGCCGTTTTTGATTTTCAATTTTAAATTGTGTTTTCTTTTACGTTTAATTTTGTTTTTCTTTATAAAATTTTGAAAAAAAAATTGAAAAATCGAAAAATCCAAAAATAGTTTGTGAATATCAATTGCAGGAAGGCCTGGTTTTATATGATTATTGTTATCTTGCGCTAACTTGCTTGATTTCAGGATGTCACACCCGCAGGGGTCAAGTTCAGGGACACGCGGTCCCAAGAGGAGACGCCGTGGAGATCCCGAAGCACCGGTTCCGGTCCCCCCATTTTGACGTAGGATCATTGGCTACTGGGGGCCAGAGATTCTTCCGGAGGCGGATGTGCCAGCACCGCCGGTCGCAAGGAGGAACCATCAGCACCACTCGCTGCTGAGGTTCGAGCACGGGTCGCACGAGGAGCGAAAAATGAGGAGATTTGTTGCGATGCCGTTGCTCCATCATAGGACGATTGACTGGGGATTGTTGGCTCAGATTGGGCAGCTGGAGCGGATTCGGGGGCTTGTTACTGAGAGATGGAGGCGGGCGTTGAACCCGGATGACCACCAGTACGTGGAGCTGACGGTGGAGTTTCTTTCTACTTTCCAGGTGGGTCCTGGGAAGTTTGGCGACGGGAACGCCCTGACATTCGCTTTAGGCCGTCGGACGCATCACATGAGTATTCCAGCGTTCGCGGTCTTGTCAGGGTTGTACACCCAGGACGAGGCTGAGGCGCCAGAGTTTGCTGAGCTGCCGCGCGGGGTTTTCAGCCGAGCACACCCGTAGGGGGTTACTGACTTGCAGCTTGCCGCGTTTTGGGATGAGATAGGCGCAGTTCCTTACTTGGACAGTGTGATCGAGTCGCAGATTAGGGATCCTGTTATTCGATATATTCATAGGATCGTCGCGTGTACTATTCTCGGTCGCCGCTCTGGCGTCGAGAAGTGCACGAAGTTGGATCTGGTGGTGTTGCGATCGATTGTTGGAGGTCATGACCTCAACATTGCTGGAGTGTTAGTTTCATCTTTCGCGAGGAGGAGGACATCTAGGACGGGCGTTCATTTGAGTATGGGGCCGTATGTGACTAGGTTGGCTAGGAGACTGGGCGTGTTTGATCAGGGTAGGTATTTGGAGACTCATCTGACTATTGGGGCTGAGACATCACATTATGAGCTGGGAGATATGCGGTTGGCCAAGATGGTCACCATGACTGATCCACCGCAGTGGGAGGCTGTGAGAGATAGGGTTGTTGTAGGTGATGAGGCTGCTAGGGCTGCGAGGCAGCATAGGATCTTGCATCAGGTGGAGAGGCCTTTGAGGCCGAGACCGGAGAGGCCGCCGAGGGCCGATCAGGTTACGTTGGATATGGTTCAGGATGCTGTGCTGGATTATGTGGATGTTCGGTTTGAGAGGATAGAGCGGGCTATGCGTTTTATGATGACACAGCAGGGTATGGCTATCCCTGACTTCTTTCTGGAGATGTGGGAGGAGATGATGGTGGAGCTGAGGGCGGAGACCCAGATGCGGGGCCGAGTGGTACAGGTGGAGATGCTGGAGATGCTGGAGATGATGAGGAGTAGGGTGCTTGGATGCTGATTTCATTACCATTACCGATCGGTTTTGTTTCTTTTACCCTTGTACTTTTTGGTTATTTTGTTTTTGCTAGATCATGGTCTGTATGATATGATATTATATTGCAACTGGGGGTACTGTACGGGGTAACCGGTTGGGTGGTTGTGATTTTCTTTTGATTGTATATATAGATGGTATGATGTGTTTGTGTTTCTTTGGTAGCACCATGGGTGAGATGTGATATTCCATACAGTACTTCTTCCATTCGATTTCTGGAATTCACGATCTGTGCGAGAGGGTGTTGGACGACTTCCGAGGAGCTGTTCACGATGATATCAGGGGAGTGTGTTCCAACTTGTTCTTTTTATTTATTTATTTATTTTCTTTTTATTTTTGCATTTTATCTTTATAATTATTTTTATTTTATCGTTCGTGTCTGTATATTCGTCATGTGCGTGTTTCCTATCACATTGAGGGCAATGTCGATCTTAAGTGTGGGGAGGGAGACAGGACGTCAGTTTTTAGTAGTTTTTTCAATTTTTTTAGGTAATTTTTTAGGTAGTTGTGTTTATTTATTTCGAAAAAAAAGGTAAAAAACATCAAAAATACAAAAAGATTTTGCAATTTTTTGAGTCATTTTTAGTTTTAAGTGTTTGAGTCAAATCTGTTTTGGGATAGATTTCCGGTACATGGAAAATGATAGTACAATTGGGAGTCGATTTTCAGAATATAAATAAATAAAGAAAAAGGAAAAGTGGTAAGAAAAGGAGAGAATGGAAAGTATATCTAATTTGTGATGTGTTGGTAGGCCCAGCTGATTTAGTCAAGCTTAATTATCCTTTGGTGTTTATTTTTGTATAAAAATGTAATTAAATTAGTCTGCTAGTGGGTTCCCATTTTAGGAGTTAGAGTGAGATTGAAACTGATGATTAAGAGGAAAGAGACCTTTTTAGATTAGAAACTTATATATCCTCAGAATACCTGGCACGTTATGATCTTTTTGCGAAAGCAAATCCGAGAAATAACGGCGCCCTATTTTTCCATATTTGAGCATATTAGGTAATTAATTGGTTAATGAATTAGAGTGAAGGGACAGAATACTCACGTACGAACTAAGGATAGTATCCCGTGGTGAGTGCCTCTGATGATGTTCTGGATCTCGCGGGCAAAACACTCACGTATGATTTCGGGGGTAAGACCTTGTGAAAGAATGCCTCTGATGATGTCCGTTGGTAAGTATAGTTAAAATTAACCATCTATAGAAAAAAAAAGAGAAAAAAAAATTGAAAGAAATAGTAGAGAAATAAATGCTCAACAACTTCATTTATCCATTTAAATCCACCATTCTTGGGATATATGAGTATCTAGTTTAACTAGGGTGGGGAAAATATAAATAATCCACCTTTATTACCCTTTACTTTGACCGAATTTGAGTCGGGATTAGATTGAGCTAGAATTTTCTGAATGTGGGGCACATTGGTAGGTTAATACAAATATTCGGTAATTTATATAAACACCTTGGGGGCTCAAAGATCAGTGGTTGGGTTTAGTCGGACCGAAATATCGGCAATTGCAATTAGTATATATGAATACATCTTGGAATGTGGAAGTGAATTGGTTGCTAATTATTAAATTGTTGAACGATTTTGAATTGATTTCCCAATTATGATTCCATGGCAGTTTTTCCGAGACGGAAAAAGTCAAGTGTGGGGATGTGATGTTAGTTCAATGTGTCGTCATTATTATGCTTGTTTTGTCTTATTTATTTATAATAATGATTGGATTACGTTGCATTTTCACGGTTTTTTATTATGTTTTGAGGTACCGTGAGCTTAATGAGCTAAAAATGGAGTTTTTATGAAGAACTGGAAGCTGCTGGTACAGGGATCGAGAATCGAGCGGGAACGAGTGAAGACTTAGAAGAAATTGAAGAAAGTTCCTGAGATCCAGATCTGGGCGGTACGCCCCGAAGTGAAGAAACCAGGGTGGTACGCCCTAAAGTTTAGAGAAGCGGTCGAATTTTACAATCCGGGCGGTACGCCCAGAATTCCACATTTTGGGGCGGTACGCCCCGAATTGGTCGTCAGAAGTTTTAGATTAGGGTTTAGTATTTAAACTTGTTTGTGAAGTTTTTGTTGGAGCCATCATCATTCCAGACGACCAGAGCCTAGGGTTTTACGATTTTCTCCATTGTTCGTGAGGATTTTGAAGTTTTCAATCATTCGGTAACTGTTTTTAATGCAATCTTTTAATATAATCATGTGTGTTTCGTTAGCCATGTCCGGCTAATCACCACTAACTGCTTTTGGTGATTGGTTGGCGGAATCGTTCTATGACTAACCAATTGCTACACTAGTTGTTCCGGAATACTTGCTACCGTTGAACACCCGCATGCGAAATTGTTTAATTTAACTAGTAACCTAGGGTTTTAGTGGTCCACTGTTGGGCTAGGCTTATTTAAGGCATGAACATTTGTAATTGGGCTTATTGTATTTTGGTTTGGGCTTGTTATATATCATGTAATTGGGCTAAGTTAGTGATCACGATTTGGGCCATGTGGGCCTGCTTAGTTCACGATTAGGGTATGGGTAGTATATAAACCCATTTGTCTTTCTTTGTATGCAAGCTTTTCAATACAATATTCACATTCACGATTTCTTTGCTCTCAAGTGTTTACGATCAGCTTCCTTTAGTGGGTTTTCATCATTCAAGACTTCATCTTTTCACAAGATCTCGTCTATTCTTCCACTATTGTTCTTGAATCAAGCTTGTACGAGGATTCCGCACTCGTATTTGTCTAGATATCGTGTTGTTTGGTTGATCTAGGACCTACAATTGGTATCAGAGCTAAGAATCATCGATTCGAGGCTCACACGATATAGATTCAAGAAGCTTTTCTGTTTTTCTGGGTTGTTTTCAAAGATTTGAAGGTGTACCAAGAGTTTACGACATCTGCTGCTGCTGTTCTGTGTGTTTACGATAGGGTTTTGGTTGAAGATCTTCATATTTTGGCGTTTACGAGTGATTCTGCTGGTGTTCGTTGTGTTTACGACTTCAAGATCGCGTTTTTGAGAGTTTACGATCCGTACAAGTGGTGTTTACGACATTTCCTTGTCGTAATCGGAGTTTACGATATTGCTTATCGGAATCGCGTGATCGGAATTGATGTTTACGATCAAAACTGATCGTAATTGGAGTTTACGATTATCGCTTATCGGAATCTGTGTTTACGACATCCGGAGTCGTAATCAGTTATCGTAATCGGTGTTTACGAGTCGTTTAATCGGAATCGGTGTTCTCGACTTCATCGGATCGTAATCAGGCGTGTTCGATCGTAATTGAATATTTACGATCGTAATCTTGTGGTTTTTTATCGTAATCACAGAATTTGAACGTTTGGACTTTAGTTTTAAGTTTCCTAAGCTATCGAGATGGATTTTGAACCAAGTATGTATCAGAAATTGGACTTCGAGATCGGGTCTATTACTCGTCCACCTAGACTTACTTCAGCGGATAACTTCTTGGAATGGAAGTATAGGTTCGAGAACCACTTGAAGAGTGTTGATTTAAGGTTGTGGAGAGCAGTGCTGAATGGACCACACATACCTATGCATGGAGCGGGAGCTAAAGCAGGAAAGGCTAAGACTGAAGATGAATTTGAGGATGATGACTGGGAGAGGTGTAACAAGGCTGAGAGGGCCTTTGCGATAATGACCATGGCATTGACACCGGACATTGCTCAAGGTTTTAAGCATTGCAAGACGGCAAAGGAACTGTGGAATGCATTGATTGTTGCTTATGAAGGAAACCCAGACATCAAGGCAAGTCGAAAGCAGATGTTGAAGCAGAAGTTCAATTTGTTTAATCACATCCAGGGTGAATCCTTCGAAGCGCAAGTGCAAAGATTTGTCTCACTGATGGCAGAAATGTCAAGTTATGGAGTGGAGCCGGATTTGGAAGATAAAAATTTGAAGCTGCTAAACAGTTTGCCAAAGTCATGGAACACCAACATCTCAATCATTAAGGACAACAACAAATTGAGTGAGCTGTCTTTGGATGAAATGATCAACAAGCTGAAGTCCAAGCTGATTGATGATAAGCAGCGTGAGTTGAATCATATAAGCTCACTTAGTTTGGCGGGGAAGTTGAATCAAGCTTTGTTGTCAGAAGAGGTTGATGAGAAGCAGAAAGGAAAGGCTGTTGCAGGTGGATCAAGTTCGATGAGCCAAACGAAGGCATTTGTGGCACAACCCCAATCTAGTTCAAGTGGAGGTGACACTTCTGAAGCTAACAACGATCCCAATTTTGCTCTGGGTATGGGATTCATGAACAGTTACCATGCTTTAATGGCCGGAACCCTAATTCCTTCTGAGATTCTTTCGGGGGAGCTTAATCAGATCAATCCAGAGGACGTGGAGATGCTGGACGTCTCTTGGCAAATGGCTATGGCAGTGTTCAGGGCTAAAAAGTTCATGGCTACTACGGGGCGAAATGTTTGGAAGGATCAAGATAAGATCAGAATGGGGTTTGATAAGACGAAGCTCAGGTGCTACAATTGTGATGAATATGGGCACTTTGCTAGGGAGTGCAGCAAACCGAGGAAGGAGAAAGCAGAGATGAAGAAACCAGCTGATGGAAAGGCAAAGGCAGAGACAAGTGCCTTGATAGTGCAGGGAGGTGGAGGTTATGACTGGACCCCCCAGCTGAAAGATCTGACCCCCCAGCTGAAGGATCTTAGTCTGACACATGCTATGATGACAACTATGGATGATGATGATGAGGAGGAGCATGCTTTTGTGGTTACTGAAGAAGAACCTGAGGAGAATGAAGCTATGGCAGCAGACCACACCAAGGTATGTTCTAATCCTGTTTGTGATCGTATAATTACTACTCTTAGACAATATTGCAAAAACTTTGAATCTGAATTGTTTGAAGTAAAATGTGAAAAGAGTTCATTTAAGGGTAGATGGCAAAAGAACGAAGAAAAGGTTAAAGCCCAGAAATTAGATATAACAAAATATAAGAACCTTGCAACTGAGAATGCCTATTTGTATGACAATGCTAAGTTAGAAATAGCTGAGCTAAGTAAACAGATAGAAGACCTTAAGCATAAGAACAATGAGATGCAGGTTAAGCTTGATATCAACCTTATGAGAAGCAAAAGGATGTTGCAGGCTAGTAAATCTTTAGACACTTGCATAACTGAGGTTAGAATGGGAAAGGACAAAGGTGGAATAGGAATTAGCTTTACAAGCAAGAACGTTGTTCCTCAAGACAAAACTAGAGATGTGATAGGAATGATCTTAGAGGAGGATCAGATTGATAGATCTGCATCAGAAATGCATGAAGAAGGACCTCCCTTAGATAGTGTCTTGGTTGGAGTGAAGCCTATGACAGAAGAAGAAATTGAAAATGAAAAGCACATGACTTATGGGTTGGGTAATATGGACAGAATGATGACAGACGCATGTGAAGCAGGACCATCAAATACCTCTCTGAATAACTGTGTGAGCACTTCTGATGTATCTATTTATTGTGCAGATGAAGTAGAAATCAAAGACATTTCTGAGGAGGATGCAGAGTGTCGGAGAGTGGATGAGAGTCATGCGTCTAGTAGTTCTAGTAGTTCTAGTTTATGTTTACCTAAGGATGATGTATTGGCACTTGTGTCAGAACTAGAAACATCCAAGTCAAAACAAGTAGCTGTATCGTTATTAAAAAAGGTTTCAGAATCTAATGAAAAAGTGTCTGGTTTTAAAATTCGTGTGCCTAACACAAAAACAGGTCGTGAGACTAAGCCCAAAGACTTTGTTGCTTATCCCCAGGTTGTGTCAGCTTTTAATAGAACAAACAAATCTAAATCGGAACAATTTTGTTTAATTACACAATCTGATAAGGATGAACAACGTGTTATACACAAATGGGATGATAAGCCAGAGTGGAAGTCGTCTTATCCAAGACGTTCATACCTCTGTAGTCATGTCAATGGGCCTAGACTCATGAATTGCTTTCAATGTGGAAAGCCAGGACATTTTGCAGCTAACTGTGTGAATAGACCTTACCAACCATACTATCCGCAAAACCCACGGACTAGTATGTTGGAGAAAATGATGACAGGTGAAAAACAAAAACAAAAGCAGAAGCAACAAGCTGTGTTTCAGGGGAAGCAGCGTTTTGAACCAATGAAGACTGAACAGTCTAAGGTTTCAAATGCAAGGGCACCTGTGACAAAGCCTGTTGTTGATAAGTGGAAAGTGACCAGAACTCCAAAACAAACTTATGTATCTAAAGGAGTTTCCCACAAGATAAAACCAGAATTTGTTGAAAAACAAGTGGCTAAAGTAAAAAGAGCTAATCAACCTAATGGCAAAGCGAAAGCCGAGCAACAGGTCTTGAAACAAAAAGGTGTCGCTCAAACAAAACAACTTGTGTATACTAAACTGAAACTTGAGTGGACACCAATTAAAAAGCCAACTGGTAAAAAGGTCATTTCACCACAAAAGAAACCTGTGATTGTCAACAATTCAACAACTGTGTTGAAACCAGAGAAAACCACCACATGGAAACCAAAAGTCAACATTCAAAATGAGAATGTGTCTGGATCAAAGTCTGAAATGATTCTCCAATCCGTTAACTACATTGATTCAAAAGGTGTGCCCAGATCTGTTATGGCCTGGGTACCTGGATCTCATTAATTTCTTATTCTTGTAGGGACAGCCAAGAAGATCTATCAGCAATCTCTGGTACGTTGATAGTGGTTGCTCCCGACACATGACCGGAGATCTGTCCCTTTTGGAAGATGTAGAAGATTTCGATGGTGGAGGAGTTTCATTTGCAGGTGGTGTGGGTGGTAGAATTAGTAAGAAAGGTGTGGTGAGGAGTGGAAATCTGTCTTTTTCTGATGTTCATTATGTGGAGGAACTGTCGCACAGTTTGCTGAGTGTTTCTCAGATCTGTGACAAGGACTATTCGGTGATGTTCAATCGAAAGGAGTGTATTATTTTGAAGCCTGGTGTGAAGATTCCCGAGGAGTGCGTACTGATGCGTACTCCAAGACGATCAAATTCATATCTTCTAAACATGGGCAAACCTCCAACGTCAGAAGAAGCATGCCTCATATCAAAACAGAATGAAAATTTGGCTATGTTGTGGCATCGACGACTAGGGCATGCTAATATGAAGAATTTGACCAAGCTCGCGAAGGGAGAGCATGTCAGAAAGCTGCCGATTAAAGACTTCTCCTCTATTGAAAAATGTGTGGCATGTGCGAAGGGGAAGCAGCACAAGTTGCCACATCGTCCAAAGATAGCAAATTCAGTGTCATCAGTTCTACAACTCTTACACATGGACTTATTTGGGCCTATGCAAGTTCAGAGCATCAGCAAGTTCTCCTATTGTCTTGTGATTGTGGACGACTATTCACGTTTTACATGGGTCTTCTTCTTGTCTAACAAGTATGAAACTCCAGCCCTAGTGAAACAGTTTGTCACACTCATAGAAAACCAGCTGAACAAGAAGGTCAAAGCTATCAGATCGGATAACGGAACGGAATTCAAGAATGCTGAGTTGAATATGTTTTGTGGGGCTAAAGGCATAGACAGACAGTTCAGTGCTCCCTACACTCCACAACAGAATGGGGTAGCTGAGAGAAGAAATAGGACACTCATTGAAGCTGCAAGGACAATGATGTGTGAAGCAAAACTACCAATCTTCTTCTGGGCTGAGGCAGTCAACACAGCATGTTATGTGCAAAATCGCGTTCTGTTGAACAAACGTCATGAGAAAACTCCATATCAGATTGTCTACAAAGAGAAGCCGACAGTGGGTTATTTCAAGACTTTCGGGTGTCCGTGCACGGTGCTGATTCAGTCCGACGTAGGGAAATTCGAGGCGAAAGCGGATGAGTGTTATTTCGTTGGTTATTCAGGAAATAGTGCTTATCGAGTCTATAACAAGACCACCGGTTTGATTATTGAAGCCTTCAATGTGGACTGGCTTGAAGACAATCCGACGGATGCAGGGACTGGACCAGATTGGATTTTTAACTACGGGTCTCTGTTTGAAGGGTTCAAGTTTTCGAATGATCTTCATAATTTGGGTGAAGAAGAAGAGATTATCACACAGCCTTCTGAATCAAGACCTTCTGTGGAAAGAGTTAGTGAAAAGGCACCAGTTCCAGTTCCCATGAATGTCACCGCAGATGTCAACACAGATGCTTCGGGAACTTCAGGAACGTGTGATATTGATTCAGAAATGCAACAAAGTTCAGGTATTAGTGATATAAATGATAATCTTGTGAATTCTAATCTGCCTGTTTCAGTGTCTGTGCCAGATATTCAGGTTTCAAGAATCAACAAGGACCATCCGGTCAGCAACATTCTTGGACCTGTGTCTTCAGGAGTTAGAACTAGAAGCCGCACAGGAGATATCAATGTCTGCATGTACTCGTGCTTTATCTCCCAGATTGAGCCTCCGAATGTGATGGTAGCTCTCAGAGATCCGAGTTGGATAGAGGCCATGCACAATGAGCTTAATCAGTTCTCAAAGCTGGGAGTGTGGCGACTTGTGAAGAGGCCTGATGGTAAGAAGGTGATTCCCACGAGGTGGCTTTATAAGAACAAGAAGGATGATTCGGGGATCATTGTAAGAAACAAAGCAAGGTTGATAGTACAAGGGCACAGGCAAGTCCACGGTATCGACTATGATGAGGTTTACGCTCCGGTGGCAAGATTGGAAGCAATTCGGATCTTTCTGGCTGTGGCCTCGTATCTCAATTTTACCGTACATCAGATGGATGTGAAGACTGCCTTCCTGTATGCAGAAATGAACGAGGAAGTCTATGTTGCTCAACCACCAGGGTTCATAGATGAAGAAAATCCAGATCACGTTTATCTGCTGGATAAGGCTTTGTACGGTCTGCATCAAGCTCCTAGAACCTGGTATGAAACGTTGTCCACTCACCTGGTGGAGAATGGATATTCAAGAGGAGTTGTTGATCAGACACTGTTTAGGAAGAGGGTGGACGAAGACATAATCATGGTGCAAGTGTATGTAGATGATATTATCTACGGATCGACAAACGAAGAATTGTGCACCGAGTTTGAGGAGATTATGAAGAAGAAGTTTGAGATGAGTGACCAAGGCGAGATGAGTTTCTTTCTTGCACTTCAAGTTAAGCAGGATGATTCTGGGATTCTTATTCATCAGGAGAAGTACGTGAATGAGATTCTGGAAAAGTTCAAGATGCAGGATTGCAAGCCCATCGCCACTCCCATGGCATCCAGACCACTCTTGTCAGCGGATCTTAACGGGGAGTCAGTGAGTGAATTCCATTATCGGTCGATGATTGGATCACTAATGTACTTGACAGCAAGCAGGCCAGACATCATGTATGCAGTTTGCGTGTGTGCTCGATATCAGGCTAACCCTAAACTCTCTCATTTAGCTGCTGTTAAACGTATCTTCAGGTATCTGAAGGGCAGGCCTAGGCTTGGTCTTTGGTACCCGAAGAACACTGATTTTCAATTATATGCTTTCACTGACAGTGATTATGGAGGTAGTGACCTTGACAGGAAATCTACTACTGGAGGATGTCAGTATCTGGGAGATAGGCTCATCTCTTGGCAGAGCAAGAAGCAGCATACCGTATCCAAATCAACTGCCGAAGCTGAGTACGTAGCCGCATCTGCCGGTACTTCACAGGTAGTGTGGATCCAAAACCAGCTCACGGATTACGGTATGGAATTCGTTAACACTCCCATATTTTGTGATAACGCTGCTGCTCTTGAGATTGTGAAAAACCCTGTCCAACATTCCAAAACCAAGCATATTGATATCAAGGTACATTTTATTCGTGATTGCTTTGATCGTGAGCTAATTCAGCTTCAAAAGGTAAGCTCCGATCAGAATGTTTCGGACATCTTTACAAAACCCCTTCCTCGCCCTAATTTTGAATCTTGTGTTGAAGGCCTGAAGATGATTGCCTTCGAGGAATGATCTGATTATCTATGTTTTTGTACAAAGTTTTTGGTATTTAATCTTTATTTAAAAAAAAAACAATTTAATTATATATTAAAATTAAAAAAAAAATGGAAAATGACTGAAAAATTGAGTCTTGTTTCAAAAGCCTCACAAAAACAGGGGAAGAAATGGTGCTGGTTAAACTGAAAAGTTTTTATGATGTCTTTTGATAGGACTTGAAAAATTGTTCAATGACGGTTGGAGACTGACACGTGTAAGGCTAATGTGAAAGACTGCTCGAAGATGATATGTCGGTAAGCTCAACCAAAACAATGATCATCTATGTAAGTGCAGTAATCTTAAACTCTATACATGTTTAGTTTCCCATCCTAGTCTACATGGTTTAAAAAACTGAGTCCCGACAAAAATGGGTTGAGAGTGGTATTTACCTAGTATTCACTCTCTCACACGCCATGTTTATACTGTATAAGATAACACCACAAGAAAAAAGAAAAAGAATGCAAAAAATGAAAATTCTGAAAAAGAAAAAGAAAAGAAAATAAAATTATTCAGTTGGTCTTCTCTGCGTGCTTATGCGGCCGACCTGATCATCAACTGATAATGCATGAAAATCAGAAATAAGTGGTAGTCAAAAGCAGTGTTGCATGGTTCCTCAAGTTGGGGGTTTGTGAATCCTCAATAAACTCTGAGGTTGGGTAGGTTTTGCTATGGAAAATTGGGTGTGGGGACGGTTAAACATATCGGTAAATCTGTACCTTATTTAAGCACTTTACTGGATGTGAGTTTCTGTGTTCAAACCACCTGACAATTGTCTAGAGTGTCTAGTAACAGAAGCTGAAAAGGGTTCCTCAGTCAAAGACCTGTCTGAATTATCTGTGAAAAATACCAGCACCAGGTATGTGAATATTTGAAATTTCTGAGGTAAGTACGTTTTTATCTAGTTTATAGATTATCTTAAGTGTGTGCATTTCCATTTTTGTTTGGTCTTTATTTTTTAAAGTTTTGTTCTTGATCATGATCAGTTACTCGGGGCTAAGTTTGAGGGGAAGCTTCGTTAAAATTCTCAATTTTATCTCAAAGTTAATTTTATTAAGAGAATTAAAAGTTTGGGAGGAGTTTAAAACATTTTTGAAACTCAAGGGGGGCTAATTGAAAATTTTCAAATGAGGGTATAAAACCCTGGTCGGTTACGATTCAATCACAAACCATCTTCTCTCTGTTTGCGATTCCGACAAAAACCCTAACCTCTCCGCCGCTGTCCTTGCCGGAAGTCAGTTTCCGACCACCGCTCTGAAATCCGACCTCACCATCGCACACACCATCGTGTTCCGACAAAAACCCCCCGCTAATTGACCTTTTTCCTTGCTTATACACTGTGATTTGTTGAGATTTTCGGTTCAAACCCTAACTCGAAAGTTTCACTGTTTTCGAGTCATTCTCACGAGTTTTGAAGTCGGTTTCGTGGAGTAATCTCAAAAAAGGTAGAGCATTGTGTAGTGTTTACATATTTGTGGTGTTTAATGGTGATTGCGAGTTTTTGCAGGTTTGGCTATGGCGATTTTGACGTTTACGATCATCTTGACGGAGAAGATGACTGTTGGTCTCTCCAATGAGTGTTTACGATTGACGATTGCGATCGACGACTACGATCGTTGACTACGATCGTTGTGTTCCTTCGATTACGATTACTTGATTACGATTGAACGTTTACGATCGGGCCGAGTCGTGTAACTGCCGTTTACGACTAGATCAAATTGATTACGGTTGGGCCAAAAGTTTGAGGGATCGTAAACCCATTTAAAGGATCGTAAACCCATATGATGGATCGTAAACTCGTTGTATAAGTCGTAAACACACATGAAATGAAAATTAAAGACTTAAACTCTTAATAATTTTGAGATGTCTTTAAAATTGTGCGTTTTTGAGATAAAATTTGACGATGCTTGTGAGCTTATGCTTAAATCAATTATTTTTCCCTAAAAGTTCAAATTGAATTATGTAAAATGTGATCTTCAAATTGAACAATGTTAAGAGTTAATAATCATAATTGCACTTAATGAACAAATCTGATGCATATGTCTTGTCTTTCTCAGATGGCTGAAGAGATGCTGATTCAAGATATAAAATATGAACCAGACCACTGTATGCCGGCTTATTTGGAGGACCCACCAGAAAAACACATGGAATTATTCTACTCGCTGGTGGCAGGAATGAACACGTGTAAGATCAACTATGCTCTAAGGACGAATGTTCTGATCGACGAGATGCTGGTCAGAGAGTTTTGGGGGTCTGCTAGAGTTAATTCAGACAAGACAAGGATTACCGCAACAGTCCAGAACAGGCAAATTGTCATTGAAGAAGAAGACATAAGGCAGGGCCTGAACATTACAGATGAAGCTTCTGATCCAATCACATACACAAAGGAGGTAGTTCTGGCGGGAGCTCAGTTAATGGGGTACGAGGGAAAGTTTCCGCCAATCTTCAAAAAGCTTCTGCCACACTACTGGAGGTGCTTGGCGCATTACATGCAGAAGTCTTTCCTAGGCAAAAGAACAAGTTTCGATCAGTTGAATTACATTCACGGAACTGCTTTAGTAGCACTAGCCTTGGATTGGAAGTTTAACTTTTCAAAGATGATGCTGCTAGACTGGGTAGGCAATGCCATGCTGAGCGCCAGAGAGCAATTTTTGATGACTCCTAGGTTTGTGCAAATGGTGGTAATGAAGAAGTATCCGATGATAGAGGAGAGAATTGAGAAGCTTGATGTGAAGGTCATGGATATTGGGGTCTTTGGCTTGCAAACCCAAGATAGAGCGGGTAAGCAAACATTTGAAGGAAGATTGGAATGGACAAAGAGAGGTGCGTTCCCTGAGGTTGCAAGGGAACAAGTAATGGATGACTCTGAGCCGGAGGCAGATGTTCCTGAATGTTAACGCATCCATTGCTGAAGAACAGGATGCCACATTACCTCTAGCTGTCAATATACAAGAAGATGATGTCATTCCATCAGATGAAGAAAATATAATGGATGACATCCTTACCGGCCAGGACATCACTGAAGAGGACATCTATGGAGATTTAGGGCCTCTGAATCTGTAAAAGGTCAAGAGAAGATATGATTGGGTCATCTGGCAGTGATGATACGCCTCCTGAATTGAATCTAACGGTTGATGATGTCCTTGTTGAAGAACCAGTTCCTATCCGTGAGCCATCACCTCGCAAGAAAACAGATCCAAGGAGCGTTCGGTTCAAGCTCACCAAGACGAGCTCAAGTTTAATGATTGTAGGACCATCTGGATCCAATTCTGAGGGACCCAGTGGTCAAGAAGAAACGACTGATGAAGCCGTTCAAGAGCAGCCTGCGGCTTCACAGACTGAAGTTGTGCATGATCAACCTGCCCCTGTGCATACTGAAACTCCAGTTCTGACCGAGCATAGCCCAGCTCGGGAAGAAACTCAATTTCTGGAGGTTGATCACACCTTCGTTGCTCCAAGCCCTGTAAGAGTGAGTGCAGTACCTGTGGTTTCTCAGCCAACAACTATTCCTGGCTTTAGGCCCTATCAAACTGCTGAGTTACCAATTGATCTAAGGATTAGCACAGATCCTCACATCAATTTCCTGGTTTCTCAGAACAGGATCAGGGAAAATGAAATTAAGGCTTTACATGCTGAAATCAGAAGGATGAGAGACAGAGAGATAGCTGAAAACAGAAGGGTAAAAGATAGAGAGGCAGCTGACACTAATAGACAAAAGTACCTCTATGAAGCTCTGATGGATTTAAAGAAAACGATTCAATGCCTTCAAGAGTTCAGTAGAAGGGAAATACTTCAGGTGCCTCGGGTCAAAGTTCTTCGGCTCAAGGTAGCAAATGAAGCAACTGAAGATGAAGGAGATGAAAACATAGTGATGCCAGATTACGCCCGAAGTGGCAGAATCATCTCTAAAGCCCCTGCGGGTCACGACAACTGGTTCCGTGAATTCTACCAAGGACCAGCCCCCACAAAATACGCCCTAGATCTTGGTGAAAGCTCCATTGACAAAAGGGGGAGTCGTGAAGCCATCTTGTGCTGGCACTATGACACGGAGAAGAAACTGTTTGCTGTGATCCGTGACGGCTACAGTCCAGTTGAGTATTACAGAACTCGTGGACAATTCCACTCATGGACTGAGCCTGAGATCAGAAGTCTGCTCCGAGCTCCATTCATCAACAGGTGGAACAGCGCAGATGGGGATCTTATCAGAAACAACCTTTTAAGCCATCTGGAAAACAATTTTGCTGACTTTGACCTGAAGCAGGTGAGATGGGTTGAGACGGGAACAGACCCTGTGACTGGAGATGCAATTGGTGAAGCTAGAAGACCACCCACCAAGCGCACACGAGTGATCAATATGTTGGATGAAATCGAAGACGGTACATTGGTCAAAAACTTTGACTGCTGGTGCTATGATCCAACAACTCACGAGGTGGTGGTTCTATGCAAAGGTCTGAGGCAGTTTCGCTTCTATGATCCAGTTGATCTGCTGCGTTTTGGAGAAAGAGACATAAAGCTACTCGCCTCACAGCCTATACTTGGTGATGAAAATGATATGGAGAATGCTGTGAGGGTGGGAATCTTTCATGGGACTGCAGAGCGGATTGTAGCGAACAAGTGGTGGTCAAACAACGTTCAGAACACCTTCAGATTTGACCTCCTGCTGCCGTAGAAGAGAAGTTCAAATGATTCATGCCTAGGGGAAGATTGTTGGGCTAGGCTTATTTAAGGCATGAACATTTGTAATTGGGCTTATTGTATTTTGGTTTGGGCTTGTTATATATCATGTAATTGGGCTAAGTTAGTGATCACGATTTGGGCCATGTGGGCCTGTTTAGTTCACGATTAGGGTATGGGTAGTATATAAACCCATTTGTCTTTCTTTGTATGCAAGCTTTTCAATACAATATTCACATTCACGATTTCTTTGCTCTCAAGTGTTTACGATCAGCTTCCTTTAGTGGGTTTTCATCATTCAAGACTTCATCTTTTCACAAGATCTCGTCTATTCTTCCACTATTGTTCTTGAATCAAGCTTGTACGAGGATTCCGCACTCGTATTTGTCTAGATATCGTGTTGTTTGGTTGATCTAGGACCTACATCCACTGTTTATTGATCTAGCACTTTCTTGCGGCAGGACTAATCAGCCCATTAGGAAATTAGGTTATTAGGTCAAGGAAGCAATTGGGGGGCATGTCTATGTGTCACTAGTTAGTAATTAGGTTTGTTTAGATCGATAGCCAACCAGGATCCAGAAGTGGTTAGATTTGTCTCATTTGATAGTTCAATTAAGTTTTTAGGTTAAAGTCAGTTAATTTGTTAGTTAATTCACCCAACAACTCAAAACAGCTAAGTGGCAAAGTAGATAATTTTAGGTTAATGAGTAATTTTAGTTAATTTAGTAATCAGTTAATCAATTTCCACATATTCCCTTGGATCGATAACCCTAGCTTCCACTACTACAAATTTAATCTAAGTTGGGGATTTGAAACGGCCTGACAAACCGTTATCAGTTGTGAAACTAGAAGCGGGGAATGACGGTTCCCTGGGGTAACGACGGTTACTCTATGAAAGGTTTCGGGTGGCGACGGTTGCCCGAGGAGCTAACGTGGTTCCAATAGACAATGCTTAGTAGAATGAATGGTTAAATGTTTTGGTATAATTTTGTTATGTCTTATACCTGATAAAGGATAAATGATTAAATGTTTTGGTATGATTCTGTTATGTCTTATACCTGATAAAGGATAAATGATTAAATGTTTTGGTATAACTCTGTTATGTTTTATACCTGATAAATGTTTTTAAAGAAGGGGCCGTTAGGCCCAAATGTTTGAGGTAAACCTTTTAAGAAATGTAGATTTGAAATCAAACTTAGGAATGCTTGAATCAAACCTTTCTTCATCCTTTTTCTTCTGAAATTTCAACTTCTTTTTCTTTTTCGACTGAAAAAAATTATCTTTTGGATAATCTTGCAGCTTCTGACTTGAAGTTTCATGAGATGAATTCTTTAGAACAACTACTAGAGCAGGAACTTCATGATTATCAACCTCTTTACTAGGTTTCCCATTCCGTTCTAGATGATACAAATAATTCTAAAACACACTTGACGTATTGCAATTTGCAAATTGTCCTTGCAGATCAAGCATTTCAATCTTTATTTCAGAAATCCTAGTATTGGCTTCCAGTAAGTCCTTCTAAGAAGCGATAAATTTCTCAGACAATTGGTTACACTTATGCTTTTGAACATACACTTTCTCACATTCATCAAGCGCTTCTTGTGTAACCTTTTTCACTTTCTTTTGAAGATCGTCAACATCCTATTTCAAACCTTTATTCTCGCTAACTGATTCAGCCTTTTAAACAACTAAAACTTCATTTTCAATTGAAAATCTTTTAGCTTTTGTAGCAAGTTCATCACTTTGTATTTGAAGATAATCAAGTTTCTCTTTTGACTTAGCAAACAAATCATTAAAATATTTCACAACTTCTTTTGCTTCAGCTTTTGCTTTATTACATTCTTCAAATAACTCATTTTTCTCTTTCAACAAAGCTTCATTGAGTTTAACAAGTTCAGAACATTTTGTACATGATGAAGTGGCACTCTTTTGAATTTCTGCTACGAAACCATCACAAACTTTATTTTTTCATTTCTCCACTTCTTTGCTCAGAGTACTATTTTCTTTAGACAACTTCGCTTCTTTCTTCTCTAACTCCTTAATTTTACCTTGATACTTTAAATCTTGATCAACTGCCTCACCATTTTGTTAAATATTAGCAATATGCTCTTCACATTGTACTTTTTATAGTGTCCCATACTATTTTGGCTTTACGATGATTTATGAATTGACTTGAAATTCCTGTAGGTAAGGTGATGATGAGAAGTTCATATGCCTTTGCATTTCGATCATAGCGTTCTCCTTCTTCAAAAGAAAAATCTTAACTCTTTAGATTCTCCGCCTGCATCAAGTGGACGCTTGTAAGCATGTTCAATTGGAAACCACAACTTTTCCACTTTATCAATATATGTTTTAAAACTTGTTGTCCAACCAGGATAATCCTCTAGTTTTAACAACTTCGGCATTTCCATTCTGATATCAGGTATCAAAAACTTGAAATGCAAAAACAGAGGTCCTAAAAGTGGAATTTGGGGGTCAAAACGGATGATACTGGCCATAATAGACCTTCTAACTCCAAACAAATCTCAAGTTACATCCGTTTTAGTGAAACCCAAAATTTTGCTCAGCAAACCAAAATAATTTGAGTGGACCAAAATCCCTTTGACGAACCAAAAATCCCTTGACGGACCAAAATTCTCTTGGCGAACCAAAATGTTATCAGCGAACCGATGACTAAGGCGAACTGTTGATATTCAATGAACCAATGCTTCGGCGAACCAATGGTTCGGTCAAATAACCGCTACAGACCAATAATAATTCCCGCAAACCGATGAAGGAGATTGCCTAGCGAACCAATAGGCAAAATGCAACCAGCGGACCAACTATGAAGATTGCATAGCGAACCGAAAAACTCATCCCGCGAACCGTGACATTCAACCGGCGAACCAACATAAAAATTCCTAATTCTGATAAATTTGAAGGATTTGGATAGTAATTTGCAGCATTCAAGTAGTAAAACACTAAAAGAACATTTTGATATCTACTTTTGACCAGAAAACTCAAAAAATTGATGAATTTTGATGAAAACTCACTTTCTCTATCTAAAAATCTCAAATTTGATCAATCAAAATCCAGAAGAGCAACCTGAATTTGCTCTTATACCACTTGTAAGTTCCTGGAAAGATCTTACTACTGGTTTTGTTGGAACTTTTAATAAGTGTGACTGACGCCATCAAATCTATTCTCGAATAATTCGGTTGAAGAATCCATTGTGATTTGATTCAGAGACGCGGGTTGTGATGCTCGAGGGTTGCAGTTTAGACCGAAGACGTTTTCTTGAAAAGTCAACCGTTCGGGTCAACGGTCAACGTAAAAGTCAACGGAAGATTGGTTCGAGCGAGTCAAGCTTCATATTAATTAAATCATCTTTGATTTAATTAATAATAATTATGTCATTTGTTTATTTGTATTTGCTCATTTGTATGTGTGTTAGCTAGTTAGTGGGCTAGTAAGCACATGGGCTCTCTATAAATAGGAAGGGATAGCTTCATTAGAAAGATGATGAATAATAGATGAATAATGAGTGATGTGAGCTATCATTTCTAGAGAGAGAGTCACACATTGGGTTAGAGCTCAACCCAATGTGACCGTGGATTTCCTATGACGAGTTTGTAATCTTTCGGTTCGTTGTAATCATTCAGCAATAATCAATGAATCGTTTGATTTATCATTTCTTGTCATTTATTATCTTTGATTCTCTTCATCCCGTCTCCTTCATCTCACCTTTGTTCTTGCTCAAGATCGGGATTCTCGATGTGAAATCGGTCCTGACAAATGGTATCAGAGCAGGTACCGATCAGATCTCGTCTCACGACGAATCTGGTCACTCGGATCTTGATTTTGAGCTTGAATGAGGTGCTGATTGGAAAACCCACTTTGGAGACTTTTTCTATCTTTTTCTTATTTTTGGAGCTGATTGATGATTTCTGGATGAATCTGATGATAGATTCTTATTATTGGGTTCATTTAGATATGATTTCATACTCCACTTGTTAAAATCTATGAAGAAATAAGAAATCAGAGCTGTTTTTTTTCGCAACAGGAGGGTTTTCCCGTTTTTGGGGTTTTGAAGATTTTTTGAGCCTTGATTCTGAGTTTTTGGTGTAATAATCAGTGTTTTTGGATGAAATAAAGTATGAATCTTGATGGAAAACGCGTTCTGGATCCATTGGGAGCATCGGTTTTGTCTGAAACGCAACGGTTTAGGCAGATCTGGAGAAACACACAGTAGTGTGTGTTTCACGGTGTTCTTGGTGTTCTTCATTTTGGTTGAAGATTGCCTTGGCGATTTTGCAGCTGATGAAGATGTTCTTGGCGACCTCGAGAGAGCTTGAAGATGTACTTGGCGATCTCAGATGCTCTTGAATATGTCCTTGGCGATCTCGAGTCAGACCTTGGCGATTTCGAGTTTATTCATGGCGATCTGGGTTTGGCGATCTCGAATAAAGCCTGGTGATCTTGAATAAGGTTTGGCGACTTTGTTTTTGTCTTTGGCGACCTCGAATAAGGATTGGCCACCTCGAGTGTCCTTGGCGATCTCGATCTCGACATCTGGGTCTTTATTCAAGTTGTTTTTAGACGATTCTTATCGTAGGGAATTGTAGAGGATGAATCTACGAGTCCAATGGTACAAAAATCACCTAATTTCGTCATGTATACACGGAGTTATAAGGAATTTACGCTTTTCCGGCGCTTTCTCGTTTTTTCCGGCAAGGGTATTAGGGTTTCGCATGTTGTCGACGGATTAAAGAAGATGATGGAACCTCGATGACGTGGCGATAAATGATTGGTTGCCTGGGAAGGGTTTCTCTCTCCCTGTCGGCTGACTTTGTCAACCCTATTTGCGCTGTCTTGTTTTTATTGGCTGGATGTGAATGTGCCTGGGTCCCACCTCAATAAAGAACCGTTGCTCACATGTTTGTTGTCGAATTCTGGTTGGCTGAAAACATTCTCGTGGGCCCAGGCGCATACAAGAGAGCCTTTGAATGGCTGTGCGCTGCTCTCTTCTCATTGGCCCATCGACCATTCACACGGATCACCTACTAACAGCCGCCAGATCTGTTTTTTCTTGTCCGTTGGATCAGTTTTGTTTCTTCTCTCTGATTCGCTGATAGCCCATCACTCGGATTTCGATCCAGGACACTAAATCCTTTAATTTTTAGCCGTTGGATGAGATAAATAAGTGGATCTGATTGGCTGAATAAATTACACAAGGATTGTGCTTCTTCTAGTGGGGATTTAATTAAACCAATGGATATTTTAGCATTTTCATTAAATACGGGGTATTTTCTCATCAGTTTTTCTACAGGCTAACGGGATAACGCCGCAACGAAATTTTGAAAATATTTTATTGGTTAAGGATTTATTCCGTCATATTTCGACCGGGTTTCTGGTTTTTGGTGACGTTAAGACCACGTTAGCTAACGACCACTGACGGACTGGTTTCGCTTCTCGGTTAAGTTTGTGACTGTTTCGTTATGTCTCACTTCAAGTTGTTTAGCTGATGCAGTGCTGATGTCATCTAACCGAATTAACTGGAATCTCAGTTAAATATTGGAATATTCCGTTAAATCTCTAACGGAAGGCCGTTACTTGAATAAAATTTACGGTTTTCTCAGTTTCATTCCATATTGCACCGTTTGACTCAGATATCTTCACGGAATATTTTTCCGAGCTCGATTTTCTTCGCCCAAAATTACGAAGACTCCGGTTATGAATAAATTTTGCGTTTATGCTCGGGATCTCAGTTTTTCACCGATTTGACATTATTTTCGCATCCAACCCAGTCACGCGGAACAAGTTCAGTATTTATGGATCATTCACAACTGTTAGCACCCGGCTTCCGGTTTTTCACAAGATTGTCCGATTTCAGGATTTTTGTACCGTTTTCTCTTCGGAACTGAGCGGAACGGTTCCACTCTCTGCATCTGATTTTCCGCTTCCGCATCGGATGTTTTCAGAGGGATCTAGAGAAAAGGGGGAACTTCTATGGATTTGGATTATCGGGTCGATTATCTGAAGTTGGAGCATTTTCAGTGATTGATTGGTTTATCTGGTTCGATTTGTTACGAATTTGACTCTGACGTTCAGCATTCTTAGTATTGTACCCGACCGTGTGAACCGAGTGAACTGCAGCACTTGGCTCTCAACTGGAGCAACAAGAACAGAAAAAGCTTATTCAAAGGGGGGATCTTTACAACAGAAAGATTCCGGTTTATCAGTTATTCTTCGAAGATGTACGACAGAGCGGTTCTTCACCAGTATGACAGATTTGACAACGTCAGTCAAGGGGGAATTGTTGGAACTTTTAATAAGTGTGACTGACGCCATCAAATCTATTCTCGAATAATTCGGTTGAAGAATGCATTGTGATTTGATTCAGAGACGCGGGTTGTGATGCTCGAGGCTTGCAGTTTGGACCGAAGACGTTTTCTTGAAAAGTCAACCGTTCGGGTCAACGGTCAACGTAAAAGCCAACGGAAGATTGGTTCGAGCGAGTCAAGCTTCATATTAATTAAATCATCTTTGATTTCATTAATAATAATTATGTCATTTGTTTATTTGTATTTGCTCATTTGTATGTGTGTTAGCTAGTTAGTGGGCTAGTAAGCACATGGGCTCTCTATAAATAGGAAGGGATAGCTTCATTAGAAAGATGATGAATAATAGATGAATAATGAGTGATGTGAGCTATCATTTCTAGAGAGAGAGTCACACATTGAGTTAGAGCTCAACCCAATGTGACCGTGGATTTCCTATGACGAGTTTGTAATCTTTCGGTTCGTTGTAATCATTCAGCAATAATCAATGAATCGTTTGATTTATCATTTCTTATCATTTATTATCTTTGATTCTCTTCATCCCGTCTCCTTCATCTCACCTTTGTTCTTGCTCAAGATCGGGATTCTCGATGTGAAATCGGTCCTGACAGGTTTGATGATCAAATCAAGAATACGAGAACGTAAATAAGAGTTTTGTATTAGAATCACCAAGACACATACAAGACTCAAAGAATGAAGCTCTCAATCTCCTAAGCAATCAGCTAGACGCCTCACATAATGTTTTATGCAAATGCACATGTTTCATCTATTTATACCATGTTACTACCCAGCGAACCGGCTAGCGACAAACCATTGGTTCGGCCCTTGGTTCGCTGGCAGCTAGACTCAAACACAAAGCTCTAAACGATATATCACACGAGACACAAATTTATGTCCTAACGAAAAGCCATGTACATTCTGGTTTGGGGTAAAAAGAAGGGTCATATTGGGTTTATAATACATATAAAGGCTGACAATAATCTTACAAAAGATTAGAACCATCATATGCAAGAATTAACAAGTTCGGTTAAGATTTGGAACGTTCGGATAAAAGGATTGAGGGTGTATAACCATATTATTTGACAAAAACAATGAAATATGAACCCATATAACATTACCAGTGAAACCGATGCTTTGGATTGGACCAAAACTGAGAAATGACAAAAATTCGCTAAAAGACAAAATAGCTGACGCGGGCCGTCGACTATATATGTGCAATTTGACGGTTCGCGGCGGCTCACTGACTGCCGGGAAACTCCAGATTATCACGGACCCCGAAATCCAATAACCCATTTGAAGGTCAGCAAAAACCCAAAAATTAGAATACTCATTTTTGTCATAAAAACCAAATTTGGGTCAAATTAAATTGTATTCATGAATTGAGACATTCATCTATCATTCCACCTCGTTTATCTATCTATCTTGTTCTTCTATCCATGTTTATGCTAGCTTTGCTCATCTTCATCATCACATCTCAAACACCATCGTTGTTCATATCCGGGTGTTCATTTGTTTCTACAAAAACGAGTTACACAAAGACTCGATCCGCTTCCGCAACCAAGGTATTTGCCCACCACCTCGGTTTTTCAGTCAGTGAATCAAACAAAGGGTATATTAAAACTTTCCCAAAATAAAATTTGACCCACAGTTTCTCAAGTGTTTTGATTCACACACAAAATTGAGAACTAAAATGAGTTCATTTTCATCATCTACCCTGGTACAAGTAAGAAACCTCCAAACTTTTAACGAGAAACTAACTCCGTTAAATATTTTAATGGATGACTGTTGGTAGGAAATAGTTAGATAGTTAGGACCAGTGACAAGAATATTTTCAATTAGAATTATTAACGGATAAAGAAAGTTAGGATTATTAAAATCAAATTTATAAAATTTATTCAAACCTTAACAAATTTTATATTTTTGACCATATGCCCTAATTTGAAATTAAGTAATTTTTTTATTCTTCCACGAAGAAAAGGAAAGCAGAAAAGGGACGTGGAGACTTTAGGAACGATAGCGTAACGCCGCCACCTGAACGTGCTCCTCCTCCCTCCCTCTAACGCCATCGTAACTGCTCTTCCCTGTTCTCGATCATACTTTTCGATTATACACTCATTTCACGCCTTTATGCACAACGCTTTATGTGAATTCGAGCTTTCAGCTCGTTTGGGGAGTCCATGGGTGTTTTCTTTGATTATAACTTCGAAAGGCTTTAGAGTTTAGTATAAACCTGTACTTTTTTTTGTGTTATTCACTTATATGTTGTCTGTAATTGCAATTCTCTTCGATAATCAGATTTTCTGTTTAAATTGCTGTGAATATAAATGTATTTGTTTCATATTTGGAATTAAATGCACATCATATCAATTTTGAATTTGGATAGGCGTGGCAAAGGATAGTAGTTTAGGTTTAAGTGTTCTCGGTGTGATTAAATGAGAGATCCATTGAAATTATAAGTCTAAAAGGTTACCAAGTGTTGTCTTTCTTCTCTGTGTTATTAGTTCTGCAAAGTTGTACCACATATTCTGATTGATTGATTATATTCTCAATTAGATGCCTATCATTTCAGTTTTGAATTTGCAAAAAAATATTAGATTTAACTTGACTAGACTTAGTTATCTTTATCTTTTTGTAAGGCATGTATAGACATCTATCTACCTTATAATATAATAGATGTTGAGGATCAATGCTGCTCTTTTACTTGACTCCCCAATTATGTACCATCATTCTAACTGGACATCATTTTCTTGAAGCTTTTTTTGCATCTATGGAAATCGGATCTTGTATCAGAGTTCCAAATGGAAGCTGTCCAACATCTTACATAAGTCGTGCAAGTTGCCTCAATGGACAGTTTATTTCAACCCAAAACCGTATTTTAAAGTCATCATCTTATGTGAAACTTCCTCACAAAATTGGCACATGCAAAGCAACTTTGAAAGAAGCCAATAACAGTATTGAAGCTGTAACAAATGTAAGGGCTTATCATATTTGGTTCTATATTATTATTTTTATCATCGTTTTGTTGACTGTACTATTAGATATATCCTTTTTCTGGTATTTGCAGCTATTATGTTAAGAAACCCATTTGACAAATGAAACATGAAGTATGTAAAAAACAAAGACCCATGTTTTGTCTGATATCAACAAGGAGGATATATCCATTTTCTTTGCTTCTTAAAAGCTATGAATTTCTTTATTTAAAGCACGCTTCTTTGTTGCTAATTTAAGATTCTTCTTAGAATCTCTGAAATTACACAAAATCAACAATTGAAACGTAACCATATAAAAAGGATCTGTAATAAAACCTTTCATACGATTTGAAATCAAAACTCAAAGTTGAAGCTAGTTTGATTGAGGTTCGGGAGGTATTCCAACTGTTCATGCTCTATTTGGATAAATTTTGCAAATTAGGGATTTAAATATGCCGCGTGATAATGTAGTACTGTTTATAATGCAATGTAATATCTTCTTGAACTGTATCTACAATTCTACATTGGTGTTTTCTTGGTTCTTGTTATGCAATATAGTATCATCTTTAACTTAGATGGAGAAAACATATAAAATAGCAATAAGGGGAAAGTTTTTTAAACCCTTTAAGTTCACACTAAAATGAATGCTCGAAAGGTATAACTAAATTACAATTCTGCATCTTCAAGTACCTGTATTGTTATATCACCTTAAAGATTCCATATGATTTCAGGTAAAAGGGGAGCCTTCGGAGATGGAACTCTCAAGTTTATCAGCCATAAGTCCCTTGGATGGGCGTTACTGGAATAAGGTCAAGGATCTATCCCGTTATTTGAGTGAATATGGTCTGATCTACTATCGGACCCTGGTTGAGGTACAATGACCATCCATTTGTTTAGCACGTAGAGTTAGTTGCTATTTGCGTAATTTATAATGTTACAACAGACATCTATTATCTCTTACACGTTTATGTTGGGACGTAAGCTGACAAATGGAAAGTAACATCATTTTTTTATGAACAATCAAGGTCAATAGTCAATACAGATCTGATGTTTCTTAGATATCTTGTTTTTTGTTACTGTAGATCAAGTGGCTGCTAAAGCTCTCACAAATTCCTGAAGTATTTGAGGTTCCCAAGTTTAGCAATGAAGCTGAAGCAAAATTGCAAGGATTGATTGATGGGTTCAATGATGCTGATGCAATCCAAGTGAAAAATATCGAGAAAATAACTAATCATGATGTGAAAGCAGTAGAGTATTTTCTTAAAACAAAATGTCAAGACGATCCAGAGATATCTAAGGTGTGTCTGTTATTTATGTATTTTTCTAGAATGCATATATTTAGATATAATCTAATCTGTGTGTGCACCCTATCATGTTAAATATATATTTGTGAAATAATTGCAGGTGCTTGAATTTTTCCATTTTGGTTGTACATCTGAAGACATAAACAATCTTGCTCATGGACTGATGCTCAAAGAAGCAGTTAATTATGTTATTCTTCCTATCATGGATGATTTAATTAATGCATTATATTCTATGGCTGAGGCTAATGCTCACGTTCCTATGCTTTCTCGGACTCATGGACAGGTAAATCTTTTTATTTAACTATGAATTAAAACCACAACTTCTTTTTAATGTATAATATTTGTATATTTGAACGAGTAACTCATTATCTTTTGCTGTTATATGTAGCCAGCATCACCTACAACCCTGGGAAAAGAGATGATAATATTTGCCGAGAGGTTAAGCAGAGAAAGGCGAGATATAACACAAGTAGAGTTATTGGGGAAATTTGCAGGTGCAGTTGGTAACTATAACGCACATGTTGTGGCATACCCTGATGTAAATTGGCCACATGTTGCAGAACAGTTTGTAAACTCTCTTGGATTAAGCTTTAATCCACACGTGACCCAGGCATGTTTTTCTGTTTTTGTTTTATTTTTGGTTGTATATGAATTGTCAAAATAAAATACCTATATGTGATGTAACAACTGACATGTTATCTGGAACCATATTTGTGATGCAGATTGAATCTCATGACTACATGGCTAAACTTTTTCACTCATTCATCCGGTTTAATAACATCTTACTTGATTTTGACAAAGACATATGGGGCTATATCTCTGTGGGCTACTTTAAGCAGGTGCACTTTCACCTAGTTTTAAGAAGTAATCCTTGACAATAACTACCTGATCTTGACATTATAAATTGTTGAGTTATGTAGGTAACTAAGGCTGGTGAAATTGGGTCATCAACAATGCCTCACAAAGTGAACCCCATTGACTTTGAAAACAGTGAAGGCAATCTAGGGATAGCTAATGCAGTTTTCGACCATTTAAGCATGAAGTTGCCTATCTCGCGTTGGCAGGTATATGTATTTAGATTATTTTGTAAAGCTTAGCTTTTGCTATGCAGTTATTTACTTGTGTATCTCGATGTAATTTCTATTGCTACTGCAGCGTGACTTGACTGATTCTACGGTTCTGAGAAACATTGGTGTGGGCTTGGGCTATTCACTTCTGGCTTACAAGAGTGCACTTGTAGGAATTGGGAAGCTTCAGGTACATACATACATACATATATTTATATATACATAAATGGCTCTATATCGAATGGACCTCTATATACGTATATTTTGTAATTTTGTGGCCATTTTAACCCATAAAAAATTGTTTTTTTCTTTTAAAATTTGTACACGACTCATCTTTACTTCGGTTAAAATTTGAAGATGAACTTTAACGTCTTGTTTGTTGAAAAAAGAGGGTCTTGATTAGACTTGTCTAACAGTTTTATGCTTGGTTGAACTTTGTGTGTGTATGTTAGGTCAATGAAGCTGCATTGAATAAAGACCTGGACAAGTCATGGGAGGTTCTTGCTGAACCAATACAGACAGTATGTATCATCATTATCTTTATTGAAATATTTTTGTTTTAAAAATGTTTTGCAATAATGACAAAACATAATAATCTTTTGGATCAAGATCGACTGTCATGAACCTTTACTAACAGGCTGAGATGTAATATTGGATTTTTTGTATGAAGGTGATGAGAAGATATGGCGTTGAGGAGCCTTATGAGAAATTGAAGGAACTTACTAGAGGAAGAGCAGTTACCAAAGAGAGTATTACCGAATTCATTAATGGGTTACAAATACCATTTGAAGCTAAAGCAGAGCTCCTAAAGCTAACCCCCCACAACTATGTTGGGGTTGCAGCCCAGTTGGTGAAGGACGCATTTATTCAACATCATGAGTCATGAATAGGTCTTTGATTTAAGGTCACATTTTATGTGGCTTGGAGCTTATAAAGTGGTACACGAGATGATTCCGGTACCATTCTCTCCCTGCTTTCAGTTCTAGGCATAAATTTAGAAATGTTACATCTTTTTGCTGCGAAACGAGTTGTAGTTGTGAACATTGCCATGGTGTTTGTATTGTGGATCAGCAAGTTTTGAAAAACTACTCTTTACATGCATGAGCCGAGGCTATGGTAATGGATGCTGGTGAGCTGCAACTGTTTATGTTGGTTGTAGATCTTTAGTTCTTTACCTTTTCATGTTTACTAGTTTATCAAGCTTAGGTCTATACATAACTTTAATCTGTTTGGAGCTACAAGGGGTACTTAAACCGTAGACTTTTGACGTCTGAGCCGCACACGCTGAAAGTCGTCACTCTGCCCAACCATGTAGCCAATGGTGTAAATAGTTTATGGGAATCATCTTTTAGGAACCAACAGTTCCAGGGTGCCACCAGTTGTTAATTCCATACTCTGCTTTAGTTGTACCTATCAACCTTCAAATCAAGTCAAATGTGGTTTGACAGGATGATGTTTCCTTGGGATGCTGCTGTTCTCAATTCGCCCACCCTCAAAGAGCCTGTCAAGGTCAAGATCCCCTCTGGAGGACCCCCCATACAGAATAATGGGAAATCCCTTTTAGTCTAGGAGATGGTTGCAAAAGTCAAAGCAGTTGTGGTTTGTGGTTGGGCAAAAGATACAGTTTGAAGGGTCATGACATGACTTTCCCAGAAATTCTTCTTACACTCTGATGTCTCTTGAGTGTCTTCATTGATGACTCTTGATCAATAAGATATCGGTGACCAGAGATGTTTATTGTTTGGTTTAATCAGTTTTTTAGAAAATTCTAGGTTGGGCTGTTAACCATGATTTGATGGTTTGATTTGAGGATCTTCATTGGTCTGATCCCGCTGGTTTGATGGGTCTTGTTCTTTAAAAGCATGATCTTGTATCAACTTTTCAAAGTTCCTGAAGATGGTTTATAAAAATAGGGTGAGGTTTATTGAGAACCTTATTAATTTTGTGAGAACCACAAGAATTATGTGTAAATGTGTTAGATTGGTGAAACAAAAATCATAAAAACCTTTAAATGAATGAAATACATATGTGAAAATGTTTAGATTGTGCGAATAAAAGCTTAGACATACATGCGTGAATGTTTGATTTACAAATGTGTTTTTTTCCAATTAGGTTTAAATGAATGATTTAAACATTTTTACATGCATGTTATATTCTTTTAAAGGTTTGTGTAATTTTTGTTTCACCAATTTAAAACATTTACATATAGTTTTTACAGTTTTTACATATTGGAGTGGTTCTCAAATTATTATCATTTCCCTGTGAAAATATTACACATACATATAACTTTATGTTTGTCAAATGAAAGAAATATAAATAATAAAATTCAAATTGCTGGTTTCGAAATCCGAACTCCCCAAATTGTTCAACTGTTCAAGTATCCACTGACTTTTAAAACCAAATCAAACAAGTCGAGTTGCTTTCTTGGGAGGTTGTGATTAGGGGTGTAAATAAGCGGAGCTACTCGTGAGCTACTCGAGATCGACTCGATAAAAAGCTTGAAATGAGCTGAGCCTTAACGAGCTCGAGCCGAGCTCGAGCTTTGAAATAGGGCTCGTTTAATAAACGAGCTCGAGCCCGAGCTTTACCTATCGAGCTCGAGCCGGCTCGCGAGCCTTATCGAGCTTTTATTTATATAATTTTTTATTTAATTTTTTAAATATATTTAAAAAATAATGATTATTATATATAAAATAAGTAAAATATATGTATTATTTTCTATATAAAAAAGTATAATTCTAAATATATACAAATTTAATTAAAAAATATATAAAAAATAATTAATTAATAGTAAACGAGCCGAGCTCGAGCTTAAAGAATTTTTCACGAGCCGGGCTCGAGCTTCATAAATAAAACTCGAATCGACGTTAAATTTAAACGAGCCGAGCTCGAGCTTAGACGAGTTTGGGCTCGACTCGGCTCGTTTACACCCATAGTTGTGATCACTTCCGTAACCACAACGGGTGTAAATCCACTTTTTTGTGGAGCCCAATAGCCTTGGCTATTTAAACCTTAATTTATCTAATTCAAAAATCGATGTAAATATCATACATCCTTACAATTTCAATCTTCTTCTGATTTCCTCTTCTACTCAAAATAAATTCCACAATTTCGTTATGGACTTAGTAAAAAATCTTGTATCGGCTTCACTACGGCCCTCTTTATTTATGAACATCGATGTGGGATTTTTGGTAGGTGTTAGGTCGTGTCTAAGTAAAATAATATCATACAATACTATAAAAATAAATCATCATGAGAACACAAAATAAATTATATTATAATTAGAAATAAAGAAAAAACATAATATTCTATAATTGTCCCCTACGAGTTTTCATCTTTTAAAAATGATCTATTATATCTTTGACTGAGTCTGAAACATTCATAGAAAACTCTTTTCCAATGTAATATATGCAAATAATTTTCCAATTTAACATAATGTTATTGTACTCGATGCCTTTCTTAAAAAAAAAACTCCATTGTTCCTAAAAAATATATCAAATTATATATATATATATATATATATATATATATATATATATATATATATATATATATATATATATATAGGGGATGGATATAATGAAAACCACTTTGAGTTGGAAAACCCGTGGAAACTACCACAAAACGATTTTTTTTTCTTCAGTTTTTTTTGTAGTGATTATATGCGTTAATACAAGCCCTATGGTGAAAAAAATCAAAAAAACGCCTAGTAGTTTTTTTTAAAAAAAAATTTTCCGAAATCTGACGTTACATCATGTTACATATGTAACATTTGCCTGTTACATATGTAAATGCCTTGTTACATATGTAACAAAATCTGTAAATAATTTTTTAAAAAAAATCTTTAGGCGCTTTTTTATTTTTTTTTCACCAAAACCATCAAAAATGAATGTAGAATCTATAAAAAAATACATCTAAAAAAATAACAAATTTTGAATGTCTTTTTTGGCCGGTTAACTTCTTTTTGCAAAAAAATTGGTTCTTAAATATTTTTTTTTTAAATTACTCGGCGTTTTTTTTTTTAAATTACTCGGCGTTTTTTTTCTTTCATAAAGGGTGTTTTTTTAAGTTAGAGAGTCACCATAAAAAAAATCGGAACAAAAAACGAATTTTTTAGCTTAGTTTTCACGGTTTTTCCAACTCGGAGAGGTTTTCATTTTTTTCCTTCTCCTATATATATATACAAGTTGGACGACCCGCGCTTCGCGGCGGAGTCTTTACATGTTGAACACCTCTAATTTAACGAATACTGATATGTCAAGACTAAAGAGTGACTACTAAAACAGAAAGAGAAACAAACATAAAGCTATAATTATTATGCTCGATAGCGATTCCAATCCCAATCTATTCGCGTGGAAATAAATCTGATCGTGTTGAAGATAACTGCCCGAGTTTAATAAAAGTTGATCGTGTTGAAGATAACTGCCTGAGTTTAATAAAATTTGGGCCAAGTTGAAGCACACATTGTCTTAACCATGAAGTTTTTTTCTTCTCCTGTTTTTCTAAATATGCATAAACATGTTACTAAATTGATAGCAAAAACCAAAGAGAGTTCAGATATGGGCATTCAAACCTGTTTTTCTTCTCTAAATCCATTAGGATATGCCCACTTTACATTGTCAAACAGACACGGACACGTTAAGAAAGAACAAAGACCATACATCTATTCATCTTTGTACCGAAAGGCTATTGTCCAAAGGTATAGAAATAACATTAATAGAAGCCAAAATGCTCACCATGAACATAATATTAGAATTCATGCCATGCTTTCAAAGTGAACATCCTATAAATTGACTCTTATAGTAAAAAAAAAAAAAAAAAAAAACCAATATTTATAAAAAACTCTATATTGGATGATGATGAAAATTACACTAATATGTTTGGTCAAAACAACATAAAAAATATTGAAAAATTAAGCTAACCATGAAAGGTATTATGATTAATATATCAACAATATGTCTGGACAAAAGAACATCAATAATATTTTTAAAAAATTAAAATAAAATAAAAACTAACCATCCAAGTTAACCTACACCAAATATGAGGTACACCAAGTTAACCTACACCAAATATGAGGTACACATGCCTAATAAAATGTGGTCAAAGGTATACTAAATGCCAAAGCAAACATAACCATCAAAGGTACTGTGTAACAAATAAAAGGAAGAATGGTGTGTGTATTTGCAGCAGTCTTTCCCAAATGGGTTTAGACTTTAGAGCCATTTCATACTCATATCCCATTGCCTTTGGGTTTAGACTTTAGAGCCATCACAGTATTAACAGAATATTAAAAATAATAATAAGAACATAAGTAAGAGTAACATAGCTAAATGAAATTAACAACTAACATAGCTAATTGGAAGTAACAAAGGTAAACTTACAAAGTAGAGGACAGAGCAAAGCAGCTTAATACCAACTGCAAAGAAAAATAAATGATAAACTAATTAGAATATGTCAGATGCAAAGGCATTATTACCCATTCACATGCAAAGGAAAAGAAACTATATATACTGAAAAGTTGGACTTGCTCCTTAAAAGGCAGAGGCTTACCAAACGAACAGCAACAATAAAAGGCTGCAAAAGAAAAAACATGTATTAAAGTAACATCAGATCATTAAACCTGAAAATCATCCAAGACTTTAAAAAGCAATGAAGAAAATCACCAAGAAACAAACAAACTGCTGTTTTGAAGGATGAGGCAATAAACAAAAAAAAAAAATTACAAAAGGAGGTTACATCCTAGAAGCCTTCCACTTTTTGTCATTTCAATCTCTGGAAATACTTACTGCTTGCAGACTCTTGTTGAGGTTGGATAATTTAATAAACCATGAGACCATTTTTTAAAACACTATATGCTTGTTTCCCCTTACAAACATCACCCAAAATAGCAACAGACACCTTACCATTTTTTTAAACATATATGAGGAATAAAGAAAGCCGCATTAAACCTACATGAGGATAACTACAAATGCATAAAAGTAGTCAACAAATGATGAAACTACAATAATAAGAAAATGGAATTATAAAAGACATATTCATAAACATCATACATTTATAAACAAACAGACTTAATACAATTTTCATCCAACCTATGATAGTCCTTATTTTGAGATCAACAATCTTTATACCAGATCCCTTTAGCAATACCATTTTTATCCAACCAAACCATGATGGATCTTTTCATATGACCAGCTTTAAACTACTGACTAGTTTTGAAACTACTATGTAGCTATTGAGCATCAGAAAGATCAATAAAAATTATTACATGAAGAAACCTACATAAACCTACATGAGGATAACTAAAATGGCATACAAAGTAGTCAACAAACGATCAAACCACAACAATAAGAAAATGGAGGTGTAAAAGACATATAAATAAACAACATGATACATTTATAAACAAACAACCTCATATGCAAAATCTGAAACAATGAGGAACAGAAAAAATCATAAGAACAACCAAAACATGGAAAGTCAGAAGAACATGGTAAATCATACATGCATATCTGCTGTAACGGAACAAATGTATGCAGTAGCACCATCAAGATTTAAAGATTTAAAAGAGGGCATCCAACAACTCAATCAATAATAATAGTAAAATAAGCAATTCGTATGTGGTTTGGAAATTTCTCAATTGAATATCAAGCCGTAGAGACCAGATTAACAGAACATTTGAATGTAAAATCAACAAATGGCAAGAAAATTGAAGTAAAAATTACTCCCCAGTGCAAACGATGGAGGAAAGCAAACGATCTGAAGTAAACCGAATGCGTATATATGCCTATAAGCACGAAAAATCCACGCATCTACAGTTGCCTTCTACCTACAAAAAAGTAAAAACGTCTTAGGAAAATAAACCATAAATTGGGGTTAGTGATACGAACGATACAACGGTACCTTCAACGCAGAAGAAGAAAAAATCCCTGAACCGAGAAGAATGAAGTGGCAGAGAGCGGAAATAGAGATGGCGATTCTGAAACTCGATTAAAACCCTAGAAGTAGTGACGGTCGTTTTTTACGATGGGTGGAGAACTGAGATATGACGATCATTTTCTCCGGTGGGTGGAGAATTGAGATCGAGCGGTAGGTGAGAGAGATGAAGGGAAGCATGGGAAGCGATGCTCTGATTATATGAAATCTGAGTTGCTCACCTGCTCTTCATCAGATGAGAAAGGTCAAGAAATTTAGGGATTTAGATTTGTTGCGTAAGGATGTGGAGATGCAGACCTGTTTCTTTATTAAATGGTAGTATTAGCAGATGGCTTGTACAAATAGCAAAGGAACTTGCACCTTCCTTTTAAATTTTGTGCTTCAAAAACTTGTATAACATGTTTAAAAACTGGTACTATATGTGCATCAGGGGCTTGTACACTATGTTTTAAAATTTGTATTATAAGTTGTATTATGTTAATACTAGTTTTTTATCCCCGTGTGTTACACGGGTGACTTTAAAAAAAACTATAAATACAATCATAATATACGACAATTATGTATTTTTATATCTTTAGTAATTAAATAATTGGTTATTAAAATATTTTGGAATGCAATATATAAAAAATTGGAAATACAAATCACTTCCATAATTAGGAGAATTGGCGGGAAAAATTGTTGAGGATGAATGTGGTGGTGCCACATGGCAAATTGTGATGCCAAAAACTTTTCTTTTATTATATATATAGATATAGATATAGATATAGATATAGATAGGATAATATATATATATAATACATTAATATATATATATATATATATATAAGAGAGAGAAATTATAAGTGTTGAATTCTTAAGAGTTTTACAAGTTTATATGCATTATGTACAACTCCTTTAAGCCCAAACTTTCAAGTTTTAGGTTTAAAGGGTGTTGAGTTGGATTCTCGCAAATGGAAGCCTGATCAGTTGAAACTTTCGGTCTCAGATCAAACCTCCCCAAATCGACTTCCCGCTCATCAAACCTCCCCAAATCGACTTCCCGCTCATCAAACCTCCCCAAATCTGGTAAGCCTTTTTTGTGACACCTCGTCCGAACATCCAGGTCAAACCTTCTACTTTGACTTTTAATTAAGTATTAGTTGTGCTTTATCTGATCTGATTTCTGTTTAAACTGTTAATTACTGTGTCTGACTGTTAACTGATGACGTAAACCTAATCCTGCGTTTGTACCAGAAGCGTATACCCGTTAAAAACATAATGATTTCATGTGTCAATCATGGAACTTCAATAACAAGAAAAATAAATATAAAATGTATTTTTATATTTTATCCGGAACTGGTGTCGAACGTTTATAAAATCGACACGTCAAACTGATAAGCGACCGATCGTCTAAAACTATTCGGTTTTAAACAATATGAACGGTCGAGCTTAAAACTGTTACAAACTGACAAACTGAAAACGTTATCCGTAACCCGTTTGAAAACTGAAAAACATAACTGATTTCTGAAAAACTTTTATAATCAACCTAAACAATTGTTTTTTTATGAAATAAAAACGTCACAAACTGAAATCGTTGTCAAGACTTAAGCCAAACTCCAACCGAACACCCAATTGGGCCCGACTTGGCCCAATAGACCCAATAAGCCTAAAACTATAAAACCAAGCCCGAAACCTTGACGCATTACTCAAACATAATACTCCGGCTAATTGTAACGACCCGTAACCCCAACCGATGCAAAATGGGCCTGGGCCTCGAACCGGAGCCCCGTTTGGGCCCGTACGGCCCATTACCGACAAACGAGCCCGAATACTTTTTCTTTTAGATGTTCTGGCCCAATATCAAGCCCAAAGCCCAATGGGTTTATCTTATTAAATTAAACCCACCAAACTTGTATTTATTTTTATAAAATGATTATCATCTTTTATATTTTTATTTTATATTTGTCATAAACTTGTATAAAGTTTATACAACATTTATTTATAAAAGTTGTAGGTTGTTTTTTTTACCTCAAACCTTTATATGTTTTATAAACTTTCATTATACTTAGAAACTTTTTCTTTATAACACACAACAAGTTTTTATAAAACTTTCACCTACACATTAAATTTTTATAAAAACTAACTAGTAAGTGTGTTGGTGATTTGTGATGATTAACATGAACACCTCTTCCTCATATCACCCTACTTCTAGACAATCATCATCATGTACCAAGTACAATGACTTGCACCATTTTCATCCACCAACTTTGTACACTTACACATTCCAAGACACTTACCTCACTCTCATTCCATCTTCTTCTTCTCCTTCACTTCTGTCGAGAAAAACACAGCCTCATTCCCTCTCCATTTTCTATTTTTCCGGCCAGCATAAACCCCCACCACCGCCGCCAATTTGCTGCCACAACCACCACCGTAAACCACCATGAACCACCACCTTCCTTCCCTTCCTTTCCTGCCGTGAACAAGCCACAACCCAGCCACCCTTCTCCCCTTCTGTGACAACTCGTACTTTCCAGGTATACATTAATATATTAATTATGTGCAATTAGCTGTAATTCTATGTGCATTAGGTTAATTTGTTTAAATTAGATGACTTTACGTGCAACCATAGACAATCTAGGCCCGACAACATTCACCCGTAATGGAAATCAACCAAAGTTCCGCCACTGTTCAAAATGGAACTTCAATAACAAGAAATTCATAAACATGATTTTGTGTAATTTAAATATAAAATGAACATTTTATATTTTCTAACCATTACATAATGACAAACGTATTTCAAACATGTCGTTTATTCAAACGACCATTTTAAGTCAAACAATAACTTGGTTTTAATTCTTAAACTAATTCAACTTCAAACCATTTATTTTCCTTTCAAACTATTTAATCCCGTCAAACAAATTTCGTTATACTTTTAAACATAAACCGCTCACGTCAAGCAAACGTTTAGATCTAAATTCGGAATACATCACTAGTGCACAACAACATAAACACCAAATCATGACAAGTGACATTCCCATTTATCCGTAAACGTCCGCGATAAACAATATTTTTATTGTTACAATCACTCGTTTCACGTCGAAAACCCATTTTCATTCCGGACATCGTTTTCGCACAAACGAAGTCTCATTGGACTCGTAGGACCAAACCGGACTCAATCCGACCCGACTCGAGACCCGGTTCGGCCCAGAAAGCCCAATGGGCCTACGGCCCAAACTCTTTTCCTTTTTCTTTCCTTCGGCCCATTTCCCTTCCTCGGCCCGCTAGCCCGGCCCGTCGGCCCACTCTCTTTTCCTCTCGGTTTGGGCCGAAGCCTTCTCCCTTCCTTTTCCTTTTGGGCCGAGATCGCACCCGAGCCCACTTTTCTTTTTCTTTACGGGCCGAAGCCCGTTCCCTTTCTTTTTCCTTCCCGAGTTCGATCCCTTCCACCATCATTCTCTTTTCTTTTTTTTTGAAACCGGCCCATGTACAAGCTGTGACAATCCGTCAAAAATCAAAGGTCAAACCTATACTTTGACCGTATATATATACGTATATACATGTGTATGACTTGATTTATTAATATCATTAATAAACACTATGCACGTAAACGTCCAACCTTGACAATTCCCACGTTTGTATAATAACCAACAGAAAAAGGTCCATCCTGGATCGATGGAACTTAAACAACAAGAAAGATAAATATAAAAAGTAACTTTTATATTTTCCCAAATCGGTGTCGCGAGAAATCACAATAACACCCGACAACGCTTAAGCGAATATTTCGAATTATAATCTATTATGAAATTGAATAATGAAATATCCGAGCTCAAGCCGAAACGATCAAATCATTTATTTATTTCTTTACGCGGTGCCGCGAATAAATAAAGTAAATAAATAAGTAACATTTCTAAATAATTAAATCCACAACGAATTATAATTATATAATGATGTCGTGATCTCATAAATAATTTAGAAACTTGTGTCGGTCAAAACGGTGCAACGGTTTGGCTTAAAAGAGCCATTTACTAATTTGGGCCCGGTCCGGCCCAATAAACCAAAATAAAGCATCTAAGCCCAAAACACGGCCCAATAAGTAAAACAACACCTAAAAAGTATAACGTATCACTCACGGATAATTTTAGGAAATTATGAGACTGACCGCGACCAAAACGGAGAAAGCCTCGAACACCGGCCCGACACGAACCACACCGGCCCATTAACCGTTACTCGATTTAATAAGCCCAATCTAAACCGTTTTAACTAACGATTATTATTTCTTGAGTACCCGATCGATCAGCAACGTTTATAAAAATTATGACAATTTTACGAGACGTTCAGTAAAAGGCTACACTACGTAAATATCTACTTACCCGAGGATTAAAACCTAACTAACCATGGTTGGTAATAAAATACAATATATATAAATCTGATAAGATTTTATTCTTCACAATCTTATCTATATATATGTATTATGTATATACCCACAGTCCACACAACATACACATACATGATACATACACTACACATAACACACACACACTCACGTACGCCGCCTCCCCTCCGCCACCACCATCCCGATCAGCCACCACCACAGCCTCCTCGACCGGCAACCTCCACCACCACTCCTGCTGCTACCGACGACCGCATCCACCACCTCCATCGTCAACCACCTCCACCCCCCCTTCCCGTCGCCAACCGAAGACACCACCACCCTCATCATCATCAACCATCGCCACCTTCATCAACCACCGCCATCACCTCGACGACCGGCGCTCCCCGATCACCCCACTGCCGCCACAGCCTCGTCACCACCCCTCCTGTCCACCGTCGCTGAGCCACCGGTTCACAACCGTCACCACCGTAAACTCTCGTCCCCTCTCTTTTGTTTTCCTTCTGTTCAAAACACAAGTGTATATATATATGATATGCGTGGATATATATATATATGTAGGTAGAAAAGGAAATGAAAGAATACAGAATATAAACCCAGCTTCCGTCGCAATTCATTTGAGTACATGTGGGTTTTATTATTTTGGTGCAAATCAGCCCCACCGGCCATCTTTAGGCCACCGTTTCCCCACCATCGGACCTCCGTCGAGCCACCCAATCACCACCTATGGAAAGTACTCCCGGCCACCTTCTAAACGGCCTCAACGTTTGTCCCTAATGATCACCGTAAACCACCGTAAACTAGCCCGCAAAATGGCGCTTTACCCTTCGGGCCAACACGGTTAAAGTCGATATTTTCGATCGAGTCTTCGGTGATATTCTCGCCTCTTTCGGTTCGTCACCTAGCCTAGTGCTAGAGGTAAAAGTTTAAACTTATCAATTTAATCATTTTTATTATTCGTTTTTGATATTTATAATCAACCCGAAACGAGTCTTGACACTCCACCCACTAAATGTATAAACTGAACGAATCGTCATAAATATTAAACTAACGTTAATATTTAAGAAGTTGTATCACAATATATATTTAACAATCGTTGAGAGGACTAAAAAGATTATAGATCGAACGATATAAAAACTGACTCGGGGACCCTCAAAGTGAGACGTTGGACTAAAAATATATAAACAAATATATATTTGGACATAAAATATAAAGAAATATATTTTGACTATGTGTTATAAAAATAGATTCATTTTTATAGATCGTATGTAATTCTAAATAACCGAGCACTTTGACTCATTATTGACATTTAAAGTGTTCCTACTTTTAGATCTTATTTTATTAACTTGAAATATTTATTTAAAGTTATTACAATCTATTAATATTTAAGAGACTTAAATATTAGTTTTCCATATCATATTATTTGTCAAATATATATATTATAAACAATATATATTGTATAAATTCTAGACGTTGGACTGAAAAATATAAAATGTTATATTTTCGACTTATGCGACGAAATATATTTATGACAAATATATCAACACCTCTTCACACAAATATCTCGTCTTATTATTTTATTATTAATATTATTTTCTAAATATAATTTAGAAAAACTATTTGAGAGATATCATCAACATAATAATATTTACGGAGCTAAATATTTATTATCATTTCGGTCGATTATCGGATACTTGTATCTTATCGCGGCAAAGCCAACGACTAATTTCTTAACATATAAATGTTTATATTTCTTCTAAAATCTTGAGAATATTGAAACATATACCATTTCTATAAGTTATATCTATTTATTTGCATAAATATTTCTATAACTTATGTATAATTATTTGTCTATAATTATAAACTCGAACTTAAATATACAACGTGAACTTCAAATAATAACTACTTTATTATTTATCTCGATGTTCAAAACCTGATTGAATATATATTTTCGTAATCTTAAATAATTATTTGATTATAATTATTTCTACAAGGTTATATATATATTTATTCCATTAACGTAAATATTTATTTGAACGATAAATATTCCAAACGGACTTTCCAAACAATACAAACGGGAATGTTATGTCAAGACTCGACCAGGATCATTTGGGTAACTGAACATTATCCAACTAAAACAATAACTTAAAACCGTCTTATTAATTATTACTAGGACACGGTTTACTTTCTACGTCCAGCGCGATACAGCTTTCATCATCACCTTAATCAAGTGAGTTTCACGGCCCCTTTCCTTTATCAACTGTTTTATACTTTTGGGGGAGAAATCATGATCAAACAAATCTTTCAACTTGATATTATGGTATTACCGTTACGCTATTGATTATCTGTTCTTTCATACCCCTTCATAGTAATTTGCTAATAATATATTGCTACAAATCCCATCATCAATTGATTTCAATTAGTTCCGTAACGAAACGATGACTAGTGAATAGATCTATTTGGGTTGACAACCCTGCCCTATCTGGTCGCTCCAGTTCTGACACACGCGTAACAAGTCTGGGGGTACATGTCAGTTATTCTTTGCCATTGGTATTTCTTAGGGGAAGTTACCATAGGTGGGTAAATCTGTTAGTGTTTGAAATCAAGGAACAAGTAGATCAATGCAACAACGAGTAACCTTTATAATATTTTGTGTATCATCAACATTTTACTAATACATTTTGTAAAGACTCAAACCTGTGAACTCACCAACATTATGTTGACCTTTCTTTCAAACTCATGTATTTCTCAGGTAACTAAGGTCGCTCTCGGTGTGCAAATGGGAAGTTTGTCAAACAAAAGGGCCTGCAATAGGAATGGAGTCATGGTCACCTTTTACTGTCTAAATAAATCATGAACAATTGTATTTCTTATCATAACGTTCTCGATTCAGTATTGTAAAACAATGTTATCTTTTATATAATCCGCTGCAACTTTGATAACATACTTGGTTTTCAAACGTAAACGAAACTAATAGACGTCGTTCTTTGTATCCACGACTATGACCCCATGACGTCATATGCCCACGTAATCATAAACATCGGGGTGTGACACAAGCTAACCAACTCACTAACCCATTTCTCCTAATGACTAGTTACAAGCTAACTTTCCTTGACTTCTTGTGTCATCTTGATATCAACCAACATGTTGGCCAAGTACAAGACCAAAACCAAGGACCCTTGGTTAATAGTTTTAACCACTTACACAAGAAGCATGCTTGTCCCCTTGAGCCACCCTAACCTCCTCTTGTCCCATCCCTCTTGGCCGGCCTACTCACCCCCCTCACCATGCTCCTATGTTACAAGTTCCAACCACACAAGTACAAGGGAGACTTGCTAGGATCAAACCAACCCTTTCCCCTCTCTTTTCTCTCTTGGTTACGGTTCACACAAACCAAACACCCTCATTTTCGGTTCACATGAAACCGAGACCAACCACCACCACTTAACCATCCCTTTTAAACATTTAAACACTTCATTTCAACCCTCACAACTTCAAGAGAACAAACACACATTTTCTCTCAATCTCTCTCTCTCGGCTCTCTAAACACCACCGCCAACCACCACTTTCCACCATCAACCACCTTGCATTCTAGCTTCTAATCACCTTCTTTGATCAAGGTAAACCATCAAAAACTTCTATTTCATCATCTTTCCTTCATTATTTCTTCTAATCCTTCAAGAACAACAAACTAATCTTTTGTTTTCTTGACAAAAATCCATGACAAACTCTTGATCTTTCATCACCATTTCCTTTCAAAATCAAGATCAAGGTTGGGTTTGGAGCTAAACTTGGAAGCTAGTTCTACAACCCATTAACGTCATTACCGATCCGAAAAGCTCTAAGTGAGGAAAACTTACTTTCTTTGTTTATTTTTCTATAAATCTTTCACATCTTTATGTCACATGTCATGTTCATGAATAAGTCTTGATTTGGTTGTTGTATGACTTGCTAGCAAACATGTATGTTAGTATGGTTATGTGCTTGTGATGGAAACTAGTTATGTTAAAAAGATTATTTGACAAAATATATGTATAACTTGTGTTTTGTTAAAAGAATCACTTTAAATGACCAAAATTGGACAAATACTAGTTCTTGTATGTTAAAGATAATTTGGGACACTTAACTTGGTATGAAATGGGGATACAAAATGTCAAAAATCGAATTTCATGAAAAATATAAGTTTTAGGAAACTGGGCAGAGATGACACACATTCTGCGTGTCATAAATCTGCTGTCATCTGTGAACTATATGAAGCAAGAACACTGAACAGAGATGACACACATATTCTGCGTGTCATAAAACTGCTGTCATATAGAAAAATGTATATTTTTCCAAATCTTCAAACACTTGTATTTTGACTTCAAACCAAAACCAAAGTTTGTTAAAGGGTGATTTTGAGTCATAAAAGTGTTTACCAAAGATTTAAACATGAAACTTCAAGGAAATAAAAACATGGGATTTTTATGACAAAAATACCATTTATTTTTATAAAAATTAAGTTTAAGACTTTCGACAAGTTGTGACCACTTAGGACTTGTAATGTTTTATTGGGGATGCCAAAGATATTTTTCTAAACGTACTAAATAATTCGAGAAGTTAAACACTTGGGAACAAAACGGTTAAATATCGTAACGACGACATTTCGATAAAAATTGTAATTTATTTTCGATTTAGAATTGGGTCTAGTCCAAAACATAAAACATGCTTATTTTGACATATAAAAATATTTTATAAAGTTCAAATGGGGAAAACATGTTTTATAAATAGACCGGACAAAAACTATAACTTTCGGTTACTCGAAAACGTCGGATTTTACAAGTTAAACTTCCACTAATTAATTTGGCAACTCAAAACCCTAAAACACATTAAAACAAGTCTACTAACAAATCCTAAGTGTTAGGAAAACCTAAAACGTCACAAAACGAGTCGAACCAGTCAAACCGGCGAAACCGGTTAACTGCCGGACGAACCTACACTTAATTTTACCAAAATGTAACTTCGAATAATTTGGAAACATTTCTTCATACTAAAGAAAGATTATATTCATTAATCGAAAAGTCCAAAACCTTACAAATATTTAGTGAATTAAATATTTACGATTCTCCTAAACGTTTAATGGAAAATAATTCATAATATTCAGTATTTATTTTTCAAACGTAATCATTATTTATTTATTCAAATAAATAATAAATTCCATCAACTTCAATACTATTTAATTGACAATAAATAAGTCCTAGGATTTCCATCACCGTCATTGGGTAATAACCAGTCGAGACTTAACCTTGAACATTGAGTGACGTATTCACTAACTCAAGATGGCCAAACCCTAATACGTCATAACACTACTTTGTAGACGTTGCTAGGCTAAGTTCAACCAAACATATCTGACATCCACCTTCAAACAAGTGAGTCTTCACGGCCCCTTTTTCATTTCTGTTTTCTAACTTGGGGGAGAATTCAATGAATGCCTTTCAAACTTCATTTTGTCTGATATTATGATGACTGTAAGACGTACTGATTACATGTTCTTTTCATTTCCCCAATCTGTGTATTCATGTTGATTCATGTTGTATGCCTAAGTCCCACTATTAATTGGATTCAGTTAGTTCATTCGAAACGATAGCTTGTGAATAGATCTATTTGGGTTGACGACCCTACTCTGACTTGGTCGCTCCAGTCATGACTCCATGGTTATAGTCAAGGGGTACATCTGTTATTCTTGCCATTCGGTGTTCTTGGGGAAGAACATCAGGAGTGGGTAAACAGTTAGTTTTGAATTCAAGGTTCATGCTCGATCTTTACAACAACAGTGTCAACAAACTAATATCAAGACAAGCCAAACATTTTCAAACATGTTTTCAAACAGTTCAGTGTCATTAAACCTGTGAAACTCACCAACAATTCTGTTGACTCTTTTTATTCTTGAATTCTCAGGTGATTAAAGACTGCAACTCCATGTTTTTCTGTTCTGATCCTGCTTGTCATATCATGGTCTGCCTGCTGTGTGTTCATGCATTTCATTTTGGAGATTTAGACGCATTACGCCTTAGGGTAGTTATGTTTATAAATCTCATGACTTTGTCTTTTGGAAAACTTATCATGTAACCACTACTTTATTTCCGCTGCCACGATTTTAGATGTTTAATTAAATGTTTGAAACTTACGTTTTCAGAAGACAAATGGTTAAATTAAATGTTCATTAGACGTCATCATTCATAACCATGACCATGATGCCAAATCAGTCACATGCCCACATTCAGTCATTTCTCGGGGTGTGACACCTTCTCCTTTCTGTCGAGAGCAGCCCCCACCACCACCATCTACCATCACCATCATTTCCAGCCACCGCCCTCACCTTAAGCTGCCACCACCGCCATGAACTATCACCCCCACCTCTTTTTCTTCTTCTCTCGGCGAACAACCAAACAGCAACACCACCATCCGCCACCCTGATCCGCCACTGCCTACTGCCACTCCGAGCTGCTGCCCACATCCACAGCCGCCACCACTTTGAACCATCGCCACCACCCTCTCTCTTTCTCCCTTCTCCGTCGGACACAACACAGACACCACAGCCCCGACTTGCTGCTGCCATTCCGCCACCTCGCTGCCACCGGAGCCGCTGCTGCCGGAGCTGCTACTGTGGACAGCCGCAGGCCATCGCCACCCTCCCCGTTTATTTAAAAATTGATTTTATAAAAATAAAATCAAAAGACTTATAGAAATTATGAATAACATATTTTAAACATTTTTGATTATTTTAATAGAATCAAAATAATCAAAACGTTTTAACCGGATCAAATGTTTATTTTTAAACGTTTGAAATTGAAACAAAATCTTTAAACGATTTAAAAACGTTTTACGACGTAACGAATCGTAAATAATTATTTTCAATAAATAATTATCTTTACGAATTTTAGAAACCCTAATTTGAGTTAAAATCATCTTGGTTTGTAAATATAATTATTTTAATGATAATTATATTTATATTAACTCAAAACCCTAATTTTCATAACATGATTTAAATATTAATATAACCTTTAATATTTACCTACTTATGTTAAATCATTTAACTTGTAATAATTTAATAAAATTATTTCGACAAGTTATAATAATTATTTCAATAATAATTATCAACCCTAGTTATATATATTATAACTTAACGCGATTAATAAATCAATCGAGCGAGCGAACATAAAAATAATAATAAATATTATTATTTAAAACAATATTCAAGACTTGATTGAACTGATCTTCATGATACGTTATCGCATGTTCATTCCTTGTATTTATTTACATAAATGCCTTAATACGTGAACATTCGTATTTACTGATTTTGTAAACTGATTAACTAACGGGTTTTCAAAACGCTACAAACGGGATTATACGTCAACACTTGACCGGTATCATTTGGGTAACGTTCGTTACTCAAATGATTATGTGAACCCTTATGCATGTTGTCTTATGTTTTATTAGGACTTTACTTGCTAGTTGCCACTCGGCAATTCATCATTACCGCTGAATCAAGTGAGTTTCACGGCCCCTTTTCTTTACAACTATTTTACACTTATGGGGGAGAAATGTAAGGGAATAATTTGTGGCTTGTGTATTAAATTATCCTTTGGCGGATTATTTTGAAGGCCTATGTGTTAGAATAGGTGAAAATTAGATGGGTTATGGGTATATTAGGTCCTGGGCCATTTTAGATGTGTTTGGGCTCAATTAAAATGAGTTTAAGGGGAGTTTTGTGGGCCTTTAAGGTCCAATACGGAAATTAGTGGGGATTTAGAGTTTTTAGGATGACTTGTTCTCCAAGATGGAGAATCCCTATAAAAGGGAAACCCTCCTCACATTAATAGGTTGCTGGTTTTGTTGGTTGTTGGCTCTAGTGTTCTTGAAGTGTATTTCACGAAATTCTCCTTAGAGAATTTCGACTTTTGTGTTGCAACCAAGGTGATCAATCAAGTGTTCTTTAATCGGTTTGTTCTTTTTATTACTTTCTTTGATTGTTCATTGCTTTAATTGTTTATTCTTGAATCACCAATCAAACCGGACTCCGCATGGTCTTGATTGGACTAGATATCGCGTGAGGAGAGATTTTCGATCCTTACAAGAAATCATGAACTGATAAAATGTTTTAACTTAATGTTATGGTTTACCTGTTAGCCGTATGATTATCTGTTCTCTTACTGATTGCCCTACAACTGGTACTTTATCATTATAAACGTTAGTACAACTGAATCCCACCATTAGTTGATTTCAATTAGTTCTACTCGAAACGATGACTAATGAATAGATCTATTTGGGTTGACAACCCTTTCCAGTTTGGTAGCTCCAATCCTGACTTCGTATATTGTCAAGGGGTACACGTCAGTTATTCTTGTCTGTTCGGTATCTCTCGGGCGAGGATACCATGGGTGGGTAAACCGTTAGTATTTGAAATCAAGGTTCAGGTGAGATCATACAACTACAACAGTAAGCTAATATAACATTCTGAGTTTCCTGAAAACTGCTTTACAATCTTACTATCGAGTCCTAAACCTGTGAACTTCACCAACTTTATGTTGACCCTTTTTAAACTCATGATTTCTCAGGTAACTAAGCTGATCATGGAAGCCGTGCAAATGGGACTTCGCCTTTATATTCGGACGTGCTTCGTTGGAGTCCTAGTCTCAATCTATCCTAAATAACTACTTTATGTTTTCAATAAATGAAACTTGACTTTTAGAGTTCAAATGTAAGACAATATCGTTTACCACTCTTTCCGCTGCAACAATTAATGATATTATGTTTTAATTAACGTTTGAATTTAGTAGTAGTTGTTCTGTATATATGTGACTATGATTCCATCTCGCTCACACCCAATCGTTTGTCGGGGGTGTGACAGATTGGTATCAGAGCCGCAGTTATAGCGAACCAGGTTAAACACTTTAACTAAAACCAAACCTGGACTATGACCGGCTCCGAAGCTTCCGTTTGCACGCAAGACCACTTCCTTACTCATTGATTATGTTAACTTATGCTTTGTATATACATGAGTTATTAATTCCGTTATGCATTTATATCTTTGTTTTAAATGCTATTATCATGGTACTTACTTTGTTCTCTGATGGAATATTATCGCAGTGATGACTTCCTCTTCGAAGAGGTTATCCGCATTTCCGATTCCAGCGGAGACGATCAAGTGGTGCCGGAGTACTCTCCATCACCAGAAGACTATATGCCATCCAGCCCCGAGGCTGGGATACCTACAGTTGGTACTGTCCGACCGTCGACCATACTATCGAGCTTCCTGAGGCCCCTTCGACCAAGGGTCTCAGACGACTCATCTGACCACCCATCGCCCAACACTATTGCTAGCGGTGCGGCCGCAGCTACTGCTGCCACTGCTGCTGGTGTTCTGTACGCACCTACCGACCCTTTCGAGGTGCCGGTAGGCGAGGATTCACCCCAGGAGGGGAGTTGGCCCTTCCCGGCGCAGGGAAGCTGAGGGACCTGCAAACGAGCCTGTGCCTAAGCGGCACTGTGCGTCTGATCACCCTCACCTTGCCTCGATCTCGGGGCAACTACCCTTGTGGAGGACCATTGAGGGAGTACCTAGCCTGTACGGGCCAGGTGACGCCTCTGCTAGGGTTGGCGCCTCCAGCCACCCTAGGGCAGGATGCTCCATCCTCACAGGAGAGCCTATAGCGGATACTGTTCCGCTGCTCGTGGCACGTGTTCGTAGCCACGATCGGAGTCTCGCCGTCCTGAACGGCGATATCTTTAGGCTCCCCACGCGGGCTGAATTCACTGCGTTAGTGGTCCGCGTAGCTGAGCTAGAGCGCATTCAGGTCGCTTCCCAGGGAGCCATGGAGTCCCTGCACGCTCACATGAGCAATGTGTGCATGGTCAACTATGCACTAGTGTTGGCCAACGAATCCTTCCAAGCCCGACTTGCCGTCTTGGAAGAATTCGCGGGGCGAGTGTTCACTTTCTTGGACCTCACCTCTAGGATCACTACTTCCTTGACCCGACCCCTTGGACCCCCTGGACCACCACCACCACCCCTTTAGATGACTTACCAAGCATCTAGACTTTTGACCCACCGTTTTAGCGATGAAACATATTTATAAATTTTGTAGTGATGTATTATGGGACTGCGTGCCCAAGACACTTAAAAACTTGTCCTCTTTTGTTATCGTATGTTTTATCGGATAATATGGTGGAATGTAATGGTAGTATGTTTATGTTTATGACGTGTTGTATATGTTTGCCATGTTTATGATTTCTGTTATTTCTGTTATTATCATTATGTCGTGATTGTTCACTCGCGAACCATACTCCTTGCTATTTCATGTTTCTTGATTGTGCTTGCGCGTGTCATATCATGGTACTATAGATGTATGTCGTGGCTGTTATTCTCGCGCATGTAATAACCCCACTTACATATGATCTAACTTTTCCCTTTATGTTGCCATTGATAACTTAAAGCGAAAACATGCCGCCTAGACGCCGAGCCACTAGAAACACTTCACCTCCTCTAGCCATGAGTGTTGCTGATATCGAGGAGATGATTGCTCAACGCGTTGCAGAAACCGTTGCTGCTGCTGCTACCCAACGTCACGCTGACGTTGGAGCACGCGGTAAGAACGAATTAACCAATGTTTGAAAACACTAGACTACAATTTCGCCAAAATATGTGATCAACGTTTTCACTTAACATTGCAGGCCCTCGTGAATGTTCTTACAAGGACTTCATGAATTGGAAACCCACTCACTTTAAGGGTTCTGAAGGCGCTGTTGGTCTAATTCGTTGGTTTGAAAAGCTGGAGTCAGTCTTCCGTATTAGCAACTGCCCTGAACAGTACATGGTGAAGTACTCCACTTGCACGTTTACTGATAGTGCACTGACTTGGTGGAATTCCCATGCTGATGCTATGGGAACTGACTTAGCCTATGAAATGTCATGGGACGAACTCAAACAACTGCTGCGTGATGAGTACTGTCCTAGGGAGGAACTGCAGAAGCTTGAATCCGAATTCTGGAATCTGTCCATGAATGGAGCCGACATTGCTGGATACACTAAGAGGTTTCGTGAGCTTGCTCACCTCTGTCCTACAATGATCATTCCACCGTACAGGAAAATCGAACGCTACATCTGGGGACTTGCACCACACATTCGAACGCTACATCTGGGGACTTGCACCACACATTCAGGGAAATGTCCTTTCTTTGAACCCTCAGACCTTCCAGGATGCTGTGCGTATGGCACACAACCTCATTTACCAAGCTAATCGTCAAGGTGTAAACTTTGGCAAGAAGGCGTCTGAGAACAAGCCCTCTCATGTTAGTGCCACTCCATCATCAAGCAAGAAACCGGATAACAAGAGAAAGCGCCCATTCTAGAGGAATCGTGATGATAAGAACCCTGAGAAGGCCCCAGTTAAGGAAACCGCACCGGCGAAGGTCTATGCCGCCACTGCTCCTTCATATCCTGTCCGCAAAACCGGTTACACCGGTACTGCTCCTCTGTGCTCCAAATGCAACCTTCACCACACTCTGGATTATGATAATGTCTACTGTAACATCTGTAAGGTTAAGGGACATGTAGCACGCGACTGCCCAAAGCGCACTTGCTACGGTTGCGGGACTGCTGGGCACTACAAAAGTGAATGCCCGAAGATGAAGAATCAAGGTGCTAACCAGGCTAGAGGAAGAGCCTTCGTGATCAATGCCGGAGACGCCTGCCGTGACCCCAACACAGTGAAGGGTACGTTTCTACTAAACAACCATTATGCTTCTGTTTTATTCGATACTGGTGCCGATAGAAGCTTTGTGTCTACTGATTTTAGTCAATTGCTTAAAATCACCCATGTTGCCTTAGACACTAAGTTCACAATAGAATTAGCGAATGGTGACTTGATAGAAACCGGAATCATCTATCCGAACTGCCCATTAGAACTCTCCGACCATTCTTTCTGTATCGACTTGATGCCTGTTGAGCTAGGTAGTTTTGATGTAGTCATTGGAATGGATTAGTTAGCAAAGAATCATGCGGAAATCGTGTGTCATGAGAAGATGGTTAGAGTGCCATTAGCAGATGGTAACACTCTGAACGTGCAAGGCGAGAAAAGTGGAACCAAACTAAATATCATATCATCTATGAAGGCACGAAAATTCCTCTGTAAAGGATGCCATGCCATTCTAGCTCATGTCACTGAGAAGAAACCGAAGGAGAAGCGTATTGAAGACGTTCCTGTTGTCTGCGAATACCCGGAATTTTTTCCAGAAGACTTGCCAGACCTACCTCCAACACGACAGGTTGAGTTTCGCATCGACCTAACACCCGGAGCCGCCCCCGTTGCCAGGTCCCCTTATCGACTGGCACCGTCTGAGATGCAGGAGTTATCTAGCCAACTACAGGAGTTGCTTGATAAGGGATTTATTCGTCCAAGCCACTCCCCATGGGGGTGCTCCCGTGCTGTTCGTGAATAAGAAAGATGGAACATTCAGGATGTGTATCGACTATCGAGAGTTGAACAAATTGACTGTGAAGAACCGTTACCCGCTTCCAAGGATCGATGACTTATTTGATCAGCTTCAAGGATCATGCTTCTATTCCAAGATCGATCTAAGGTCGGGGTACCACCAACTCCGAGTTAGAGATGAAGATGTCTCGAAGACAGCGTTTAGAACACGCTATGGTCATTACGAGTTCCTCGTTATGCCATTTGGTTTGACCAACGCACCGGCCTTATTCATTGATTTAATGAATCGTGTGTGCAAACCATACTTGGATAAATTTGTTATCGTGTTCATCGACGATATTCTTATCTATTCGCGTAATAAGAAAGAACACGAAGAACATTTGAGACTCATCTTAGAACTGCTGAAGAAAGAAGAGCTTTACGCGAAGTTTTCCAAATGTGACTTTTGGATTCGCGAAGTACACTTTTTGGGTCATGTGATCAACGACCGAGGTATTCACGTTGATCCGGCTAAGATTGAAGCAATCAAAGATTGGAGTACTCCCACGACCCCAACCGAGATTCGACAAATCAAAGGTCTCGCTGGCTACTATCGCCGATTCATTGAAAAATTTTCCAAGATAGCCCAGCCTCTTACCACACTGACTCAGAAAGATAAGAAGTACATCTGGGATGATAAAACCGAAGATGCTTTCCATTTGTTGAAGCAAAAGATTTGCGACGCCCCAATCCTATCCTTACCGGACGGAATCGACGATTTCGTCATATACTGTGATGCTTCGCATCAAGGCTTGGGTTGCGTACTGATGCAGCGTGAGAAAGTCATCGCTTACGCCTCTCGACAACTGAAGATTCACGAGAAGAATTATATGACTCACGACTTAGAACTTGGAGCCGTTGTCTTTGCCCTCAAGATCTGGAGGCACTACCTCTATGGGACTCGGTGCGTCATATTCACCGATCACAAGAGCCTCCAGCACATCTTTAACCAGAAAGAGCTAAACATGAGACAACGACGTTGGGTTGAACTGCTTAACGATTATGAATGTGAGATTCGTTATCACCCGGGCAAGGCTAACGTTATAGCTGATGCTTTAAGCAGGAAAGAACATGCCAAACCAGTGTTCGAGCATTAAGTATGACCATACGCTCGAATCTCACGTCACAAGTTCGTGACGCTTAAATCGAAGCTCTTAAGCCTGAGAACCTGGAGAACGAATGCCTGCGTGGTATGGAGAAACAACTGCTTGAAAAACCTGATGGAACCATGAACTTTATGGATAGACTATGGGTACCTAGCTTTGGAGGGTTGAGAAAACTCGTGTTCGATGAAGCCCATAAGTCAAGATATTCCATCCACCCAGGACCGGAAAAAATGTATCATGGTCTGTGAGATCACTTCTGGTGGCCTAACATGAAAGCCGAGGTAGCCACCTACGTCGGTAAATGCTTGACGTGTTCAAAGGTCAAAGTCGAATACCAGAAACCGTCTGGACTACTGACATAACCGATCATTCCGGAATGGAAATGGGAAGAAATATCTATGGACTTTATCACCAAGCTGCCTAAAGCTAGATCTGGTTGTGATGCTATCTGGGTAATAGTGGATCGACTGACGAAATCTGCTCACTTTCTGCCGATTAAGGAAACCGATAGTATGGAAAGACGGACTAAGATATACATGAAGAAGTCGTCTCTCGTCACGGTGTACCTATATCAATCATATCCGATCGCGATAGCCGTTTCACTGCGAACTTCTGGAAGTCCCTCCAGAAAGCGTTGGGTACTCGCCTTGACATGAGTACCGCGTATCATCCCCAAACCAACGCTCAAAGCTAACGAACGATCCAAACGCTTGAGGATATGCTACGAGCATGTGTAATCGATTTCGGACCAAATTGGGATGAACATCTCCCACTTGCCGAATTCTCCTATAACAACAGTTATCACACTAGTATCCAAGCTGCTCCGTTCGAAGCACTTTACGGAAGGAAGTGCAGATCTCCGCTTTGCTGGACTGAGATCGGTGACAGTCAACTAACTTGTCCCGAACTGATCTTTGAAACGACTGAGAAAGTGTTTCAAGTCCGTAACCGACTGAAAGCTGCTAGGGATAGACAAAAGAGCTACGCCGATAACCGCCGCAAACCCTTGTCCTTTGAAAAGGGTGATCGCGTCATGCTAAAAGTGTCACCTTGGAAAGGTGCCATCCGGTTCGGCAAACGAGGAAAGCTTAACCCTCGTTACATCGGTCCATTTGAAATCACTGAGACAATCGGGCCCGTGGCTTACCGCCTACGTCTACCTGCAGAGCTAAGTAGTGTGCATAATGTGCTTCAAGTTAGTAATCTTAAGAAATTCTTGTCTGATGAAACGCTTGTCGTCCCACTTGATGAGATTCAAGTTGAATTTTTAAGAGTTTTACAAGTTTATATGCATTATGTACAACTCCTTTAAGCCCAAACTTTCAAGTTTTAGGTTTAAAGGGTGTTGAGTTGGATTCTGGCAAATGGAAGCCTGATCAGTTGAAACTTTCGGTCTCAGATCAAACCTCCCCAAATCGACTTCCCGCTCATCAAACCTCCCCAAATATGGTAAGCCTTTTTTGTGACACCTCGTCCGAAAATCCAGATCAAACCTTCTACTTTGACTTTTAATTAAGTATTAATTGTGCTTTATCTGATCTGATTTCTGTTTAAACTGTTAATTACTGTGACTGACTGTTAACTGATGACGTAAACCTAATCCCGCGTTTGTACCAGAAGCGTATACCCGTTAAAAACATAATGATTTCATGTGTCAATCATGGAACTTCAATAACAAGAAAAATAAATATAAAATGTATTTTTATATTTTATCCGGAACTGGTGTCGAACGTTTATAAAATCGACACGTCAAACTGATAAGCGACCGATCGTCTAAAACTATTCGGTTTTAAACAATATGAACGGTCGAGCTTAAAACTGTTACAAACTGACAAACTGAAAACGTTATCCGTAACCCGTTTGAAAACTGAAAAACATAACTGATTTCTGAAAAACTTTTATAATCAACCTAAACAATTGTTTTTTTATGAAATAAAAACGTCACAAACTGAAATCGTTGTCAAGACTTAAGCCAAACTCCAACCGAA
>JBCNJP010000006.1:4873145-4900649 GCA_039602395.1 Deinandra increscens subsp. villosa | reverse complement strand
TGAAAAACTACTCTTTACATGCATGAGCCGAGGCTTTGTCAATGGATGTTGGTGAGCTGCAACTGTTAATAACTTAAACCGTAGACTTTTGACGTCTGAGCCGCACACGCTGAAAGTCGTCACTCTGCCCAACCATGTAGCCAGTGGTGTAAATAGTATATGGGAATCATCTTTTAGGAACCAACAGTTCCAGGGTGCCACCAGTTGTTAATACCATACTCTGCTTTAATTGTACCTATCAACCTTCAAATCAGGTCAAATGTGGTTTGACAGGATGATGTTTCCTTGGGATGCTGCTGTTCTCAGTTCGCCCACCCTCAGAGCCTGTCAAGGTCAAGATCCCCTCTGGAGGACCCCATACAGAATAATGGGAAATCCCTTTTAGTCTAGGAGATGGTTGCAAAAGTCAAAGCAGTTGTGGTTTGTGGTTGGGCAAAAGATACAGTTTGAAGGGTCATGACATGACTTTCACAGAAATTCTTCTTACACTCCCATGTCTCTTGAGTGTCTTCATTGATGACTCTTGATCTATAAGGCTATTCGTAATGGGGTGTTACTGGGCCCTTTAACGCCCATTATAACGTCCCGCCCCACTACGCTTAGGCGTTATGGACGAAAAAAAAATTCTTGGGCGTGAGCCAGGTAACGCGGAGAGAGGGGAGAAGTCAAATGATGGTGGGGCGTTATGGGGGCTTTATCCACTATACCATAAAGCCCCATAAAGCCCATTGTCCAGTCACCGTTCACATGGCGGATAATGCCCCATTCGGGGCCTTATGAGACCTTATCCATTACGGGTAGCCTAAGATATCGGTGACCAGAGATGTTTATTGTTTGGTTTAATCAATTTTTTAGAAAATTCTAGGTTGGGCTATTAACCATGATTTGATGGTTTGATTTGAGGATCTTCATTGGTCTGATCCCGCTGGTTTGATGGTCTTGTTTATTAAAAGCATGATCTTGTATCAACTTTTCAAAGTTCATAAAGATGGTTTATAAAAATAGGGTAGGGTAAGGTTCATTGAGAACCTTATCAATTTGTAAGAACCACAAGAATTATGTGTAAACATGTTAGATTGGTGAAACAAAAATCACAAAAACTTTTAAATGAATGAAATGCATATGTGAAAATGTTTAGATTGTGCGAATAAAAGCTTAGTCATACATGTAGATTGTGCGAATAAAAGCTTAGTCATACATGCGTGAATGTTTGATTTACAAATGTGTTTTTTTTTTCCAATTAGGTTTAAATGAATGATTTAAACATTTTTACATGCATGTTACATTCTCTTAAAGGTTTGTGTAATTTTTGTTTCACCAATTTAAAACGTTTACATATAGTTTTTACAGTTCTTACGAATTGGAGCGGTTCTCAAGTTATTATCATCTCCCTGTGAAAATATTACACATACATATAACTTTATGTTTGTCAAATGAAAGAAATGTAAATAATAAAATTTAAATGGCTGGTTTCAAAATCCAAACTCCCCAATTTGTTCAACTGTTCAAGTATCCACCGGAAACCGATCAAACAAGTCAAATTGCTTTCTTGGGAGGCTGTGATCACTTCCGTGACCACAACGGGTGTAAATCCAATTTTTGTGGGGGCAGTAGCCTTGGCTATTTAAACCTTTTTTTATCTAATGCAAAAATCAAGGTAAATATCATACATCCTTACAATTTCAATCTTCTTCTGATTTCCTCTTCTACTCAAATTAAATTCCACAATTTCGTTATGGACTTAGTAAAAAATCTTGTATCGGCTTCACCGGCGGACTTAAGACTTTATTCTGACGAGATTACTTTTCTACGCCCTCTTTTTTTATGAACATCGATGTGGGATTTTTGGTAGGTGTTGGGTCGGGTCAAGTAAAGTAAAATAATATCATACAATACTATAAAAATAAGGGTTGGGTTTTATAGAAAACCAATATTTTGTAAAAAATTAAAAAACAAAGAAAAAAAATTATCTTTTTTTAAAACTTTTTTTATATGTTTCTTTCATGATTTTAAGAATACTGGAAAAAGAAAAAACTTTAAAAACATTTTTGGGTTTTTTTATAAAATAAAATAAAATTCGGATTTTAGCTTGAAATTAATAATGCACTATGCAACAATATAAAATTGGTTTATGAATGTCAATTCTTTGTTTTTTACATTATTCGCATAAACCACGCCCATATTTAAGTTAAGTTTCTTCTTATTAAATAATTATAATTATAATACATTATACAATACTATTAGTACTATTGCATGATGCACTAATAAAAAATCATTAAACTTTTTATTTTTTAAAAATTTTCCCATAAATAAAGCTAATAAAATTATAGACTTTTTGGTGAAATTCTTTTTTAAAATTATTAATATATGAAGATGTTATAAAGAAAAAAAGGTTGATTTTTTGGTTTTCTAGACAATTATTGGTTTTCTAATAGATCTTTTCCCATAAAAATAAATCGTCATGAGAACACAAAATAAAATTATATTATAATTGGAAATGAAGAAAAAACATAATGTTCTATAGTTGTCCCCTACGAGTTTTCATCTTTTAAAAACGATCTATTATATCTTTGACTGAAACATTCGTAAGAAAACTCTTTTCCAATGTAACATATGCAAATAATTTTCCAATTTAACATAATATTATTGTACTCGATGCCTTTCTTTAAAAAAAAACTCCATTGTTCCTAAAAAATAATCAAATTGTGTCAAATATATATATATATATATATATATATATATATATATATATATATATATATAGAGAGAGAGAGAGAGAGGGAAGGATAAATGAAAACCTCTCTGAGTTTGGAAAACCGTGAAAACCAAGCTAAAAAATTCGATTTTTGTTCCGATTTTTTATGGTGATTCTCTAAGTTAAAAAAACCCCATTTATGGAAAAAAGTAAAAAAAAAAACGCCTAGTAAATTTTTTTTAAAAAATATTTTATAATCGATGTTACATATGTAACAATACCCTGTTATATATGTAACATCAGTTATAAAATATTTTTTAAAAAATAATTTACTACGCGTTTTTTTTTACTTTTTTTGCATAAAGGGTTTTTTTTAACTTAGAGAATCATCATAAAAAAATCGAAACAAAAAACAATTTTTTTAGCTTGGTTTTTACGGTTTTCCAAACTCGGAGAGGTTTTCATTATATCCCTTCCCTATATATATATATATATAGAATTCAAAAATCAATTTAAACAATCAAGCATCAATTTTAAGTTGCACACCGTATCAATGTTACTAATCAAGTAAAGTAATGAAGTGTTCAAAGTTTTTACTAATCAAATATACAAGAATATACATATAGAAATATAGTAACCTTTGTTTTGTTGAAGATTTTGACTCAATCAACTCTCATGCATCAATTTCAAGACTTATAAGCCTCCTCACCTTCAAAATCAAGCAATTAACCAAGCGATCAAAAAATCAAAATCGAGACTGCGGAAGTCAGAGTCAGAGTCGAGTCGACCAACATCCTTGGAGGGACTCCTCGGATTGGTTGGGGGATTCCTCAGGAGGATCGGATCGGGCCTCTTTTCAAATGAAAAACATACAAAAAGTCTATTAAAACATGATTTTTTTAGAAGTTTTAGGAATTGTATTAAAACATCAAGAATAATGGTTAGATTTGGGTTTAGTGGGTAAAGTTCTAGTACCAACCAATATTATTGTAAGAACTTAAGAACTAATGTAAAAACCATTAAATTTCAATTGAATGAAGGTTATTTAGATAATTTTTGTGCTTCTTCTGTTTTTTTTCCTTCATGTCTATACACATGTCTATACACATTGTGGCAACTTAACGACCTAAAAAATGAAAAACTAAACAAAAATCAGGTTTTTTTTTGGTATGTCCGACTATGTTGCATATATGCAACATGGTATGTTGCATATAAAACATATGAAGCATACCATGTTGCACATACGAAACATATAATGTTGCATATATGCAACATGATATGTTGCATATAAAACATATGAAACATACATTGTTGCATATATGCAACATTATATGTTTCTTATGTTGCATATATGCAAGATAGTCGGACATACAAAAAACAATAAAAAACAAAAAAAAACCTTTTTTAAGTTATCGGGTGGATGTGGGTGGATATACGTGAAATTAAATTTAAAAAAATATCAAATTACCCCAAAAAAAACTTCATTTGAAATAATTTTCCTTTAGTTCTTACAAGTTTGTACAATAGAAATATGATCTTTATCATAAATGTAGTGGAGGAATTAAAAAGAAATGACAAAATTACTTAACTATCTCTCATTTAAGTTGGTTTTTAAGTTCTCACAATAAATGGTTCTTACATGAACTTTACCCAATTGGATATTTTTTTAAGTAAAACGACTATACTTGTAACTTATACATGTCATGTGAAATGGTATGCTATTAATACGACACTAATAGGGTTTCATACAAGTTGAACCGCCACTTGCTCCAAAACGTCCGACTGCTCGGTTAAAAACCCATATTTTAAAGGTGTTGACTTGGTCATCGATATTTAGGTCAATTTTTAGAACTCCCGACAAAGCACAAACGCCTTGTGATTCTCTGTCGATGCCTCGACCAACCCTGACGACTTTTGCAACCCTAATCAGAACATAAATAAAGTCTTCAAGATGTAACAATAGTTTACGGGTTGTGATTTGAGAACAAAATGAAGCAATTAACAATTGTTTAAGGGCTAATTAAGGGTAAAAAGCCGAACCTTCTAAGGTTTTGATTTGAAGAAGTACGTGTTGTACCCTGGATTTCACACTAATAATTTTACTAATGTTCTTTAACAGGTTCAAGCCCCTGAATGTCAGACATCCATGGGCTGTACGTATAGCCGATCGGTACCCTAGATTATTGTTCGTTATACACCAGAATGTTGTACATCCAGGGACTGCGTATTTATATCGTTTAACCCCAGCATGTAGAGTAACCCAGCATGCTAGGGCATTGACGCTAACAGTTTGTTCTTGACTTTGTTTGATCGATAAGCCAGGTGCAGAAGATTAAATAACGGTCAAGGAGACTCAGTCAAAGTGAGAAACACGTGCAGAATGAAGAACCACCGCCTAACTCGCTCAAAGCAATGGCTAAGAGTCGTTGGAAGAAGATCCCCGAAGTCTCGAAATATTAGTTAGGATTTTCAATGTATTTAAACTCGGCGTAGGCTTTATTTTACTCACACTCTCGATCACCTGTATTCACACTACCACTTAGCAATCAAGCCTTAATCAATTGTACTCGGATTATTTCATTTGGTAATAAAGAGGCAACATGTGTTATCGTTGCCAAAGGGGGGTTTTTATGCCGGCAATCCTTGAAGACATTCAAGGATTAAGGGCTTTTCCCCCTTTCAAATCTCGTTGTTCGTAGTTGCATCCAGGGAAGTGTTCACTCGTGTTTCCATTCATACAAACTAAACCTTGAATTTCGACAAACTGATTTAATTTTCAGTATCTTACATTCAGGGCACCATACCTCACAAACTTATTTGGTTACTTAATTTAGCTTCGTAATTTTTTACCAAAACAATTTGGCGCTCACCGTGGGGCAATTGGTGTCAATTTTTTTGCAAACTCTCGTCAGATTTATTTTTAACTTGATTTTTACAAAGAGTTATAAAAAAATGGCAACACAACCAAGTACTTCGAATGCGACTACCCCTGAAGGAACTACCACTACAACCAGTACTGTTCTTCCTCCTCCACCGCCACGGGTTACCACATTAGCAACTGCTCCTGTGAACCGTAACACTAACTGGACTATCAATCAGGGTTCCCCAGGACCAGGACGTGGTGGAGAGATCCCAGTATTGGTCCCGAATGACAAAGTCCTTTCCATGTTTACGAAAGTACAATAGTATATGGAGCAACAACAGAAAGTGAACCAGGAGGTGTATGGAGAAGTAGCCAGGCTGAGATCAGAAATCAACAGGGTGGATCATGCACCCGTATCTCCTATCCAGTCCAGGAGATTACAGTACAGCAGTCCTGGGAACGGATCTAACCCAGCGGATGACGTCCAAATCTTAGATCCGAGGCCTGCATTCGCTACAGCTTACACTACCCTGGCTGACAGACCCAGGGTGTCTACATTCAGGGAATCAGCCTCGAATCCTGGGCCACTACTACCTAGGATACAGGTAACGTCCAAGGAACCCCTAATATTAATGTTTGTGCTAACGAGTCTGTGCAGGATACAAGTTTGAGCCCAGCAGTGGCAAAGGAACTAAAAAAATTGAATGAGATGATTTCAAGTGTTCCAGGGGTGGTTCAGCCTATTCCTGAAGTAGCACCATTAAGTCATTGCCTTTCAATATTCGCTCTCCCGATATGCGACGTGAAAATACCCAAGAGGTTTCAAACTCCTAGTATGAAACTGTACGATGGCATGACAGATCCGGAGGAACACGTGGCTCAGTATATGGAAAGAATGGAGGTGATCTACATGCCCCCTGATATCAAGGAGGCATGCTTATGTAAGGGTTTTGGGTCAAGACTCACAGGTTCAGCCTTAAAATGGCTGCTGAGTATTCCACCCTATTCTATCCCATCCTTTTCTCATTTAATTAATTTATTTAATAACCAATTTTCTTGAAGTCACAGTTTTGAGAAACTGACGAGTGATCTATACAGGGTTACCCAGAATGCTAACGAGTCCCTTAGGGATTATATAAACAGGTTCAGTAAGGAGACCCTGGATATTCCCAATATGGATATGGCTACTGCTGTCCAGGCATTCAAGATAGGCCTTAACAAGGATTCACCTTTCTATCAAGATCTGGTGATGAATCCTTGTCACAGGCTCGATGAAGTAAGGCATAGAGCCCTACGATTCATCAGGATCGAAGAGGATATGAAAATACAAGAAAGGGCTTACGTTGTCCCAGGATACGGATCTTCTAACAGAAAATCGGAAACTGCGCATCCAAGGTCTCACGGACCTAAACCCTATTCCAAACCCGATAATCCAAGGGTTAACAGGGTTGACCAAGGCGAAGACGAGGAGGATGAAGAGTATCCTACTTTCAGTGAATTTTGTTTTTCTACTGACATTGCAGGTGTGATTAATGCTATGCAGGACTTGGGGGACAAAGCAAGGTGGCCTAGGAAGACAGACAAACAAGCATCCTGGAAAGATAAATCCAAGTGGTGTGCATATCATGAGGATTTCGGCCACGTAACCGAGGATTATATAGCCATGCGGAAGGAAATTAGTTATTTACTGAGCAAAGGGTTCCTGAAAGAACTCCTCGGGAGGAAAAAGGACAAATCCAGGAGCGCTGACCAGTCTGTGAAATCCAGGGGCACTGACCAAACCCTAGATGCAGATAGGTCCCGTGGACACCCCGATCGGGTAGCATCCCCATCTCCGGATGCAAAGGTAATATATTTTATTTCTGGTGGATCTGATATATGTGGTACTTCTTATTCTGCAGCTAAAAGGGACGCAAGGGAGACCAAATCCGACGTACCCAGGAAACCTGTCAGAGCCTCAGTGCAAGGAGACGTGAAGGATGTTACTTTCGGTGAAGATGACAGGTGCAACGTAATGGATCCTCATCATGATGGGTTCGTGATCACACTCTACATAGCCAACTATTTCGTAAAGAGGATACTCATTGACGGGGGCAGTTATGTTAACATCATTCAGCTAGAAACGTTGACGGAAATGGGGATACCCCAGGATGAAGTAATCGCCAAATCCACGGTCCTCGTGGGATTCAGTGGGGAAACGAAGAATACCCTGGGAGAAGTAAAACTTCCAGTTTATGTTGAGGGGGTAAACTCGATGCAACACTTTTGTGTCATGGATGCCCCGTCCGGATATAACATCATCCTGGGCAGACCCTGGATTCACGACATAAAAGCTGTCCCCTCTACGTATCATCAATGCGTGCCAACGCCGTGGGGAGTAGTCACCATCCATAGCGACCAACAAGAAGCAAAAGACTGCTACACTTCAGCCATGAAGATTTCAGCCAAAGCCAAGCAAGGATAGCAATTAAAGATAAAGGCCAAGGACATCCTAGAGGCAAGGGAGCAGGATGTTAAGCAAGTAGTCCTAGACCCCCTGCATCCTGGGAAGAAAGTATCAATTGGCACTAATATCCCTGGCCCCATTGAAGAGGAACTGGTGAAATTCCTCCTGTCCAGAATGTCAACATTTGCGTGGAACACTGAAGACATGACATGTATATCTAAAGATATTATAACACATAAACTTAGCATTGATCCTTCTTACAGGCTCGTGCATCAGAAGAGGAGAAAGTATGCTTCTGAGAAGCATGTAATAATCCAGGAGGAGGTAGACCGTCTATTGAAGAATAAAATGATTAGAGAGGTCAAGTTCCCAAGATGGTTGGCCAATGTGGTGGTAGTGGAAAAGAAAAATGGCAAATGGACGGTCTATGTAGATTATACAGATTTGAACCGTGCATGCCCTAAATACCCTTTTCCTTTGCCACACATTGACTCCACAGTGGATGCAACGGCAGGCCATGAAATGCTAACATTCATGGATGCCACCTCTGGATTTCAACAAATTCAGATGGAGCCTAGCGATAAAGAGGATACAGCCTTCATCACACCAACATGTATTCATTGTTATGTTGTTATGCCTTTTGGATTAAAAAATGCAGGGCAACCTACCAAAGGTTGGTAAATATGATGTTCAAAGAAAAGCTAGGAGAGACTATGGAGGTATACCTAGATGATATGGTAGTGAAATCCCTGGATGTGAGCACCCATGTCAAGGATGTTAGAGAATCTTTTGATATCCTAGACAAGTACAACATGAAGCTGAACCCAGAGAAGTGCCATTTCGGAGTGGGTGCCGGCAAATTCCGGGGTTACATGGTGACCAAATCCAAGGGAGCCTTTATCACTATACCTTGCAGTTTCAAGAAACACGGTAAGCGCAGTCCTTACCAAGGATGCAGAAGGTCAACAACACCCGATATACTACGTAAGTAAAAGTCTTCTTGATGCTGAATCCAGGTACTCGCACTTAGAAAAACTTATATTAGCCCTAAGTATGGCCTCTACTAAACTTAGACACCATTTTGAAACTCATACTATACATGTAAAAACTAATTACCCTATAAAGTCTGTCTTAAGGAAACCTGAGATGTCAGGGAGGATGGCAAAATGGTCTCTGAAGTTGAGTGCTTACAACTTGATATATGAAGCAAGAACAACCATAAAATCACAAGCTCTAGCAGACTTTGTGGCTGATTTCAGTAGTGATATCCAAGATGAAGCGGACCAAGAATTCCAGAGCCTACAACAAGAAGAATTCTCGTGATGTTGGTCCTTTTTCACGGATGGGGCCTCCAATGTCAGGAGGACAGGGCTTGGAATCATACTGAAATCGCCACAGGGGGACATGATACCCCAGGCTGTTAGGTGTGGATTCCAGCCAACCAATAATGAAGCGAAGTATGAAGCCCTGATTGCTGGCCTACAACTAGCTCTACAACTTGGGATCCAACACATCCAGGTATACGTCGATTCCCTACTTTTAGCTAATCACTTTAATGGAACATATGCAGTGAAAGGAGAGAAACTGGCCAAATACCTAGAGGTCGTGAAAACCATATCCCAGGATTTTCAAATTTTCGACATTCAACAAGTACCTAGGGATGAAAATGCTGAAGCGGATGCACTAGCAAACCTAGGATCGACATTCAAAGCAATGGAAGATACACATATTTCCATAATTCACATACTCAATCCAGCAATCAACCAACATGGGAACTTGGAAGACATTGATCTTGGGGGCAGGGTTTTGGCGTCCCATACCCAGGATGCACACTGTCCTGATATCCAGGATGCACAGCATCCTAAGTTCAAGGATACCTTATCATCCTGGACCAGACCTATTATAGAATATCTACAAAACGGTTCCATCCCGAAGGAAGAAAAAGATACCAGAGCGTTCAGAACCAGAATGGCCAGGTATGTTCTTATTAAAAGTTAATTATATATAAAATCTGTGCCAGGAACATACTTAAGTGTTTGGAGAATGAAGAAGCTCAAGAGGTACTCAAAGATATCCATGAAGGCGACTGTGGAAACCACACAGGGGGCAGGTCCCTGATGTCGAAAATCCTAAGGATGAGATATTACTGGCCATCCTTGAGAAAGGATTCCCAGGATTTCGCCCTCAAATGTGATGCTTGCCAGAGGCATGCTAACATTCATCATCAACCAGCTGAACCCCTGCATCCTATCCCTGCATCCTGGCCCTTTATGAAGTGGGGGATGGACATTGTGGGAAAGCTACCCAGAGCACCAGGCGACAAAGTCTTTATGTTAGCTATGACTGATTACTTCTAGAAGTGGATAGAGGCTGAGGCATATGTCCAAGTCAGGGAAAAGAAAGTTATTCCGTTCATTAAGAGGAACATCATAACGAGATTTGGCATACCCTCTGAAATAGTTTGTGACAATGGGTCCCAATTCATTGGCAAGAGGACTACCGGATTCTGTGAAAGCTGGGGGATAAAAATGATAACCTCTACACCGGTGCATCCTTAGGCTAATGGCCAGGCAGAGTCAAGCAACAAGATCATCATCAACAATTTGAAGAAAAGACTCAAGGAGAAGAAATGAAAATGGGCAGAGGAACTACCACTAGCATTGTGGGCTGATAGAACCACATCCAAAAATGCCACAGGACAGACCCCTTTTTCCTTGGTCTTTGGTACGGAAGCAATCATTCCAACAGAAATGGTTGTCCCCACATTCAGGGTCATCAGTCAGACCAAAGATGCAAATAATGAATCCTTGTCTAACGACTTAGATACCATGGATGAGCTACGAGAACAAGCTGCTTGGAGAATGGCTGCATATTAGCAAAGAATCTCTAAGACCTACAATAAGCATGTAAGGATCCGAAGATTCAGAGTAGGAGACTTGGTTCTAAGGAAGGAATTTCAGAGTACGACGAATCCAGGGGATGGGAAGCTAGCCCCTAAATGGGAAGGTCCCTATTTAATTGACTTAGAGGTAGGTAAGGGGGCATATTGGCTTGCCAATATGGAAGGCGAGTTATTACCAAGACTATGGAATGCGATTCATTTGAAAACCTATCTCATGTAAGTTCAATACCTCAGGATGCTGCATTTCAGGTATGTTTCCTAACTAAAAAATCAATCAAGATATTTCTCTTGTATTCTTCATTATCAAGTACTTCTGTTTTATTCTTATTCAATTTTATTATCTTCTATGAAAACTATTAACTCTTTTGGTTGAGACACTTGGATGAAAACAGATAACTGACCTAGGATGCATGAAGCCAGGAAAACATTTCTCCTAAGTTAGAGACTGGCCATCTCTCCTCCGTTCAAGGTATCTAGTATACCTTCTAAGGTTTGAGAGGATATCACCTCTCCTACGTTTGGGTAAACGCCTGTAGCGCCCACGACCCTCGCCTGTAGCGCACGTTAACCCACATATTGGACCCAGGATTATGGGATCGACCTGTGTTAACAGCATGGGCGACAACCTCATGATTCATGTACATATAGGGGTTTCTCAAGGTTTTTGGTGTTTTCACATCAACATAAGACACACGAGGCAATACCCTAGTTCGCCGGTTCGGCTCGAGGTAGACCCTAGAATTCGCCAGTACAGCACCGGGCACGACCCCAGTTCGCCGGATCGGCACCGGGTCTAACCCCAGGATTTTTGGGCTTGACCCTAGGATTTTTAGGCTTGACCCCAAGACTTTTGGGCTTGATCCCAGGATTTTTGGGTTTGACCCTAGTACAATTGGATCTAGCCCTAGGATTTATGGGTGTAAGGATCGAATCAACCCTCATGCGATATCAAAGTCTACAATCACCGTCTGGAATCCAATGATTATAGGTGATTCAAGACTAATCGAAAAGTAATATAAATAAGCAATGAAGAATGAGATAAAAACACAAACCACAATCAGGAAAACACTTGAATAAACACCTTTGGATTGCAGCACTTGAATCGAAATTCTCTTAGGAGAATTTCATGAACACCAGGTTTCAAGAACACCAAAAACAACAACCTTAATCTCCTAAACTAGCTATCCTAATATAGGAAAGCCTTAGCTTGTTCAACAAGCTACAAAAGAATCGACCTAGAGGCCCTATAATTCGACCAAACATAAGCCCACACAACCCATTTACATGTTTTAACCCAAATACAATTCAACTAACCCAAAAATAATTCTAATGCAAAAGCCTCACAAATATAGACTCTACAATCTTTCCCTAGGCTTTAGCATTAGACAACATTCACATATGGAACTTCTTGGATAAATTCACTGAAGCTGGATCATACCATAGTTCTTTAGCAACAATCTCTGCCACAGCTCGAGTATAGCTCTTTGCATATTCTTCAGTCTCTTTGGGACTCTCAATCTGATGCTTGGACAACACCAATATGTCTTTCTTGTAGAACCTCATCAAATCATGTACTTCCATGACACTCATAGTTTTTGAGGCACAAATTATTTTAGCCTCACCTGTATAATCACTGTAAGCCCAAGTCTGAATGTCATCTAAGCATCCTTCGGGATGTCTCACTGGCAGAGGAATACTTTTAGTCTTTTCTGTTGGGGGATACAACACGTTGCTAAACTTCTTCTTCTCATTCTACTTCCCATCTTTCTTTTCATTTACCTTGAACACACCACGGTACTTCTTTACGTATGATTTCTGGTGTGGAAAGTCTTCAAACTTCTTGAACTTGCTAAGCACAACATGTTGCAACTTCTTATAAAAATGCTTTGCATACTCATTCTGTGATAGGTTGGAGAAGGGAGCCTTATATAACATAGTCAAATCCACCGTAGTCCAGGAGTAAAACTAGGTCCAGCACTTGTAATACTCCAGTGGATAGTGACCCTTCCTTCTCACCACAAACATGTTCTTTTCTCCATCAAACATCCAAGACTTCACATCTAAAGTAATTCCTCTTCTATCATGATAATGCTCACCCAGCTGAATCAAGTATTTTTCAGGAGGATAAGCAAACGTTTGTGCATCCCAACCACCATCGAACTCAGAAGCAGGTACAGTCATATAATCACGAATCATCGGATCTTTATCTTCATTAGTACCTTCAGGCATTGCAGGGCCTGATGCTTCTAGAATGTCTCCTTCAAAGTCAAAGATTGGTGATTCTGAGGAACCACCTGCACCTGAACTACCTTCTTTGTTTTCTGGATCACCCTTATCATCTTTCCTACGGTTGACTTTGCTTGATTTGTCAGAGTTAAGCTGCCTGATCAGTTTATGTAATTCTCTAAGTTGCCTAGTAAACTCTCGGTTCACCTTCTTTTGATTCTCCAATTCAGTATTGTGAACTTTCTGAATGTCAATTAAATCTCCAATGACTTCACTTTGAGCTGCATTTTGGGCTTTTAGATCTTCAATTTCTGCCCTAAGTTCCTTTTCCAACCTGTACTCGGGTGTTTCTACGGCTTTCCCTTTGTCTTGGGCTGTGGGTTGTGAAGATGATTGACCAGCACTGGTACTAGTGACTGGTGGCACACGAGGATCCAATCTTCTTCTTCTAGGGTCACTTGGAGCTTCTTCAGGGTGTTGTGTAGCAATCTCCACAGATTCAGTCAGATCTTCTGTAACAGAAGCACCGAAGGGAGGAACCTCTATGGCTTTCCGTTTTCTTATCAATGGAGTCTCAGCAGTCTCAGTCTCTACATCCTCAACATCAATATCGTCAAGATATGTTTCATAATTAATATTCTCTTCACCTTCAAAATTCAATGCACCAATCTGCACGTCTTCTAGATCAAAGTCTTCCCAATCCGAACTATCTGTGAGTTTAGCAACTGGCTTCTGAGAGGCAGGTACATTGTGTTCTTCTTCAATGACAACATTTCTTTGTACAGGAACCTCTTCTCTAGTTATCTCAGCGAATTCACCAAACTTGTTACCAAACGGAACCTTATCAGTTAGTTTCTTCTTGGGGTTAATCATTGGGAAAACCTCAATGCCCATAGGCTTAGTATCATGAGTATCATTGGTCTTCCTCAATGCAGGATATCAAGAATCCAGAGCCAACTGGATGAACCTTGGAACAGCTGCAAACTTCTTATCTCTGGTCACTACAGCCTTGACATCGTCAAAGATCAACCTGGACCAGTTGAAACGAATCCCTCTAACTAGTGACACCATAGCATGGGTGTGCACTTGCTTCAATTGATTTGTTGAACTTTTCTTGGCAATCACACACTTCTGTAGGTAGTGGGCCAGCATTCTCTAGTATGGTGGAAGGAGAGCCTTCATGGTAGGAGGAGATACTATATGATATCCCATTTCCTTTAGACACTGAGTGACAACCTCTTTCTCTAAGGCCAAGGGATTAGCTGCAACATCTTTAAGTCTGAGTGCCTGTCTGAAATTCTCCACGGTCAACATTACTGTTGTTGCTTGTATCTTAGCAATGATCTGCTTTCTGTCATCAGAACTGTTGCATACGCTTGCAGATAATAGGGTTTACGGTAAGAGCATAGTGTAAACAACATCGTTTCAGACCTTCTATCATAGACCTGTACTTCTGTCTGTATTCTGCAGGCGGGTCCAGTAAATAAGAAACCGTATTGTGATCTTTAACAAATTCCAAGTCCCTACAATCACAAACACAGATAAAATCCAAAACAGACAGAAAATTCATCAGTTATAAGCATTTCTCGACAAACGGGCAGCATAACGGCTTAAAAATAACTGAAAATCATTCGAAACACATCATCAGGTACCTTTCCGATCGAAAACCAGGGTTTTCGATCGAAAAGCATCCATCTGATCGAAAAGTCACTGGTTACCGAGAAGCCTGATAGAATAGTGCTGTCTCTGATCGAAAAGCCTAAGCCCCTGATCGAAAAGCCTAAGTGCTGATCGAAAAGGGTAGCTTCCGATCGGAAACCCTAGTTTCTCAACCGAAAAGCCTTAGGCCATCGGTAACCATTGATCGTAAAGCACTGGGGGCTGATCGAAAAGCTTCTCAGCCTGATCGAAAATCTTCTCAGCCTGATCGAAAAGCCCCTGGTCGATCAAAAAGTCTTGTCATCTTCGTTCCAGACCTGCAACTGCACCAATTACGCAATTTTTGTGTGTATTAACACTTAAAAAGAGTCCCAAACACCTGCAATCAGAGTTTTTTACCCGTCCCAACCAATAATCACAAGAAACATTAGCACATACTCGAGGCGGTCCTGTGTGGGTCAAGCCGAACGCTTCAATCGGGGCGCCATGGCTCAAAATCAACAACGGGAGAGTTTACTATGATGGATTCCGACCAAGTGGGTGGCGTCGGATGATTGGTACGGTGGCTGACGACGGCGAATTGGAGAGGAGCAGCGTCGGCAGTGACGTGGGTAATGGAGGGTGTTCAGGTGATGGTTTTTGATCAGGGAGGTGGCGGTGAGTTCGCAGGGTAGTGGCGAGGGTTGTGGTGGTAACCGATGGTGGTGGCGGTCGTGAATGGTGGTGATCGGAGATGGTGGTGGCGGAGCTAGGGTTTAGAGTGTGGGAGAGAGGGAGACGGGAAGAGTGAGGGAAGGGGGGGGGGGGGTCCGAACCCCTCTTTTGTTTCAAAATTTTTAAAGAAAATTACATAAACACCCCCTCTAGATAAAAAGATGTCCCCAAAACACACAAACTTTAACATAAACCAATGTTCTCTTAAACATACTTAATTTTTTTTCATCAAACACCCAAAGTTAATCCCGTTTATTACTGAAAGCTTCCCCTGAACTCAAGCCCGAGATAATTTATATCTGACAACTTAACACAACATAAATAAGAGATAAAAAAACTAAAAAAAATAAATAAAAGAATATAAAACAAAAATAAGATGAAAAAAATAGAAAACTTAACCGACTGAGTTTTGAGTGAAGAGGCATTATAAGGGATCATACCAGATCTGTGACTGAGGAACCCTTTTCAGCTTCAGTTACTTCGCGTGTTCAGGCGATTGCTGGTATTTTTTTTGGTCCATATTTAAACTCATGCCGCTTTCGCTTACTTAGGCAGTTTCATCACTTAATTTATATTTTAAGGTTTATTAGTCATGAAAATCTATCCAGGTCACACACATAAGTCCTAGGTATAATTTGTACACGCTATCAAGTACACCTGGTTTCTGTACAACATTTTTCACGACACCTTTCCTTAAGCCTAACATCATGCTCCAAACAAGGTTGAGAGAAGAAAGATAGATCATGGAGGTTATGTTGGATAATATACAAAGTCAACTGAATTTTTAAAACATTTTTGATAATGCTCTCATCAGTGACAAAGGCTGCGGGTTTTGGACTCTTGAGGGTCTCTTTTGGTTATGCACATTGGCATCTTTTGGGTTCATTCTATATGTACAATGTGATCTTAAACGTACGTGGATCAGGGTGGTTCCAGGTCTCTGCTTTCGCAGAACAGAGGAGTCCTGACTCACGTACAACCTCCCCAGGTCATTACTTACGCAAAGCAGAGGGAATGGGAGTTTTTAAGCATGACATCAAAACTCAGAACCGGGCGTGTGTCTCAGGATTCCTGATGCACAGTCAAATAGAAATTGTACTAACCTAAGTGTGTATTTCCCTTCAAGCATCATACGTTATATTCAAGTGTTATGACAAAACATACCTTTTGATCGATAGACAGTAGAGCCTACTAAGCATATCGACCATGAATCATAGCTTTTCACCTCCACCTTACACGTGTCAGTTAGCAAACACCTGGAAATTTATATCACTTCCCCTCCCGGTCAACCAAAACCAGAAAAAAATTTAAAAGCACATAAATTAGAGGAAACATTAGATGTTTATTTTATATCTTCCCCTTGCTTTTAGAGATTTTTTAATAAAACAAGAACACTATTTTTTGTTTTTTTTCATTTTTCAATTTTTATGATTTTTTTAAATAAAACAAGAACAGGAAAGACAGTTGCCAGATTACTCATCAAAGGCTATCATCCGGAGGCCTTTGAGATACATTTCAAAATTGGCACTGGGAAGGGGTTTTGTGAACATATCCGCCACGTTGTCATCCGACCCCACCCGTTCTAAATGAATGAGCCTGCGTTCATAGCAATCCCGAATGAAGTGCATTTTTATGTCAATGTGTTTGGTTTTGGAGTGCTACACAGGATTTTTAACAATTTGCAATGCAGCATTGTTATCACAGAAAATGGGAGTATCAAAGAAATTCAAACCGTAATCTCCCAGCTGATGTTGTAACCATACCACTTGTGAGCAGCAAGCAGATGCAGCCATGTATTCTGCTTCGACTGTTGACTGGGACACCGTATGCTGCTTCTTGCTTTGCCATGATACCAGCCTGTCACCTAAAAATTGAGCTCCAGCAGATGTGGATTTCCTGTCAAGCTCATTGCCACCATAATCACTGTCAGTGAAGGCATACAGATTAAATCTTGACTCTTTAGGGTACGAGAGGCCCAATAGTGGCCGACCCTTCAAATATTTAAAAATACGTTTAACAGCAGATAGATGAGAGAGTTTAGGATTAGCCTGATAACGTGCGCATTGGCACACTGCAAGCATGATATCTGGATAGCTGGCGGTTAAATACATCAGCGACCCAATCATAGACCGGTACATGTGCTCGCTCACCGGTTGACCGTCTGGATCCCTGGTAAGTGCAGGCCTGGTCGCCATAGGTCTGGAGACAGGCTTCGCATCCATCATCTTGTATTTTTCCAAAATTTCCGTGACATATTTGGCCTGGTGGATAAGTATCCCACTGTCACTTTGCTTCACTTGTAATGCGAGGAAAAATTCCATCTCGCCCATCTGCCTCATCTCAAATTTTGTGCGCATCACCTTCTCAAACTCTTTGCACAAATCTTCATTGGTTGATCCGAAGATGATGTTATCAACATATACTTGCACCATGATTATGTCATGCTCCACGTCCTTTCTGAAAAAAGTCTGATCCACTATGCCTCATGTATACCCGTGTGCTAGAAGATGATCAGTCAAAGTCTTGTACCAAGACCGAGGGGCCTGGTGTAAACCATACAATGCCTTGTCTAGCTTGAACACATGATACGAGTGTTCCTCATTAATGAATCCAGGAGGTTGAGTGACATATACCTCTTCATCCATATCAGCATATAAAAAAGGCTGTTTTCACGTCCAGTTGGTAGACCGTGAAGTTCATGTAGGATGCGTAGGCTAAAAAGACTCTTATTGCCTCCAATCGAGCAATTGGCGCATACACTTCATCATAATCCACCCTTTGAATCTGTTTGTGGCCTTGAACCACCAACCTGGCCTTATTTCTGACTATGATGCCATTGTCATCCTTTTTATTTTTATAAAGCCATCGAGTTGTGATGACCTTTTTGTCAGCAGGCCTTTCCACTAACCTCCAAACTTAAAGCCATGAGAATTGATTCAGTTCTTCATGCATGGCTTCTACCTAACTAGGATCTGTCAAAGCCATAGTAATGTTGGTAGGCTCAATTTGAGAGATGAAACAGGAGTACATACAATGATTGATGTCTCCTGACCGGCTTCTTGTTACCACCCCTGATGCTAACGGTCCAATGACGTTCTCCAAGGGGTGATATTTATGGATCCTGGTTTCTGCAATTGCTTGAACATGGATTACAGGAGGTAGGTTTGATTGATTGGATTCATCATTTGTTTCAGCTTCTCCTTCTGCATCAGCTCCCTGTGTTTGACGAGTGTCTGTACCAGGGTTGTCATTTGCCTCATGGTCATTTGCAGTATTAGCTTTGTCCTGTACTGGTGTGGTATCTGTTTCAGGGGCAGTGACTAGAGCCTTCGTAATGGAGTGTGTTATAGACGGTCCTAAGACTGTGTCTTCAAAGAGTTCTTCAGCTATGACTGGTCTTAATCCTAACGAAAGGAAGAATTTATTATAGTCAAAAGCTTGAGGAGGACCCACTCCACCATCTGATGGATTTTCCTCTAGCCAATCCACATTGGTGGACTCCATCACAATCCTGGTTGTTTTGTTAAACACCCTGTAGGCAGAGCTGGCAGAGTAACCTACAAAATAACATTCATCAGATTTAGCAGCAAACTTTGGTACTTCAGAATTACTAAAACTGTGCAAAGACACCCAAAAGCCCGAAGGTGCCCAATTCTGGGCTTGTCATGATAGATTAGCTCATAAGGGGTCTTCTGCTGCCGCTTGTTGATGAGCACCCTGTTCTGGACATAACAAGTAGTGTTAACTACCTCTGCCTAAAACATGGTAGGTAGCTTAGAATCACACAACATAGTACGAGCAGCTTCAATTAACGTCCTGTTGCAACGTTCTGCTACGCCATTCTGCTGAGGAGTGTAGGGGGCACTGTATTGATGTTCGATTCCTTTTTCAGCGCAGAATTCATCAGTGGTGTAATTCTTGAATTCCGTCCCATTATCACTCCTGATGGCCTTCACCTTCAGCTTTAATTTGTTTTCAACGAGCTTGATGAATGCAATCAGTATACCTGAAACATCACTTTTCTTTGACAGAAAGAATACCCATGTGAAACGGGAAAAATCGTCAGTAATAACTAAACAAAATGTACAACGGTTAAGACTTAAAAACTGACAGGACCGAAGAGGTCCATGTGAAGCAGCTCCAGAACATATGAGATATTGTTGAACACCTTTGGCTTATGTGGATGTTTGTGCTTCTTCCCCTTAGCACATGCCACACACTTCTCCTTGAGCACAAATTCATTGATTGGAAGGTCTTTAACAATCCCTCCTCTAGCAAGTCGATTCAGGTTCTTCAGATTCATGTGCCCTAATCTTCTGTGCCACAACTGAGCGTGGTTCTCAGTAGTTTTAGAGAGGAGACAAGCCACCTCAGATGTGGGGGGTTTCTGCATGTTAAGCACATAGGAGTTACCATATCTTGGTGTTCTCATCAACACCCAATCGTCAGGGATGGAGTATCCAGGTTTGAGAATGAGACATTCTTTATTGTGAAACACTTAACAAGTTGTGCTTCAACTGCTCGACATAATTGACATCGTGGAAGCTGAGGCATCCATTGCGTACTGTGCCTTTCTGACTGATATATCCTCCAACTCCTCCGGCGAACGACAAATATCCTCCTTCAAATTTCTCCAAGTCTTGTAGTAGAGATATGTCGCCGGTCATATGCCTGGAACAACCAATGTCAACATACCATAGGTTGCTAACAGTCCTCCTTGGCTGTTCCTACATTCAAAGGAGATTAGTTAGATTTTGGTACCCAGGCCCTAATTGGTCTGGGTGAAGTTGGTCTGTCCTTGTTTGGATTGAGAATGTCCTTTTTGTTGACATCTCTGGGTTGGTGATTTTCCTTCCCAAGCTGCTGTTGTTTATTTTTATTTGTTTTTGAACTTTTCACCTCTTGAAAAGACTTGGAGTGTCTTTATACACTCCAGTTGGCTAGAAGGACAAATTCACCTGTTTTGGAATGTTCCACCTGTCATTCTTCCTCCAATCATTTGATTAAGCTGTACCAACGGGATTTGGATGGAAGGGTGTTTTTGAAAAGGATTTGGAGATAGATTTTAAAATTGGTTTTGAATGAACAGGTGGTTTTTTAAAAATATCATGCTTGGGGTGAGAGATAGATTTTGAGGGTTCAGGCTTTCTTGGGACCCAAGCAGGTTGAGACAAAATTTAGAGTGCTTTGTAGTTTTTTTTGCATTTTGACTCAATTTATTTTTCATAGGTTTGGGTTCTTGTTTCTGTAGTTTGGGCTTTTGAATCACTTCGAGTACCCTTGGACGTTGGGGTACTGCCTGCTGCACCTTTCGGTTTGAAGGTGCAATCCTTTGAGTTGGTCTAGCATACATCTGTGCATGTGGAGGTTGTGGAGCTAACTTCTGCACCTTGAAGTTTGAAGGTCCAGATTTTTGTTTTGGGCCAACCGATGTTTGGCCCAGTGGGACAGTCTTTTGTTGGACCTTCTTGGGATAATAAGGTTCATAAGGGCAGTGCAAGCAGTTTCTTGCCAGTGTCCCGGTCTACCACACACATGGAAAGACTGTTTCTTTGGACACGTGGGAGCCTGTTGTTGGTTACGCCCAGTGGATATCCATTTTGGTTTTGAACATTTTTTATGGATCCAAACGGGCTTACCATGTGGCTTTGTAGTTAAAATATACTCCCGCTGTATCGGCTTGAATTGGTCATATGCAGAATTAACTTCAGGATACGGGAAAAAGTCATGGGGTTTAGTGTCCCGTATTTTCTGCACATTTTTTACAGGATTGTCAATCTTAATTTCACAAACTTTCACACCACTTAACTTATCACAAGCGGGTTTGGGACTAGCAACCTGTGGTCCCTTACCCCTTCTTAAAATCCTAACAGTCCTCAATGGTTTTATAGGTTTTGCATCAGATTTACCAACATTAAACACACCACATTCAGAAGTTTTTCCAAACAAAACAGACTCAGAAGTTGTTGACTCAGACTGAACAGAAGATTCAAGTTTTTCAAAATTAAAGTTTTTGTGAAAATCAGTAGAACTGGAACTCTTAGAGGACTCCTTGCTATCCACTACCCCTGCTTCATTTTTACCTTTATCTTCACAACAGGGAGAATGGTTAGTAATGTTAGAAACAAGAGCAGATATCTTAATTGGACAAGCAACGAGATTTCTATCAATTTCAGCCAGAACTTCTAATGTGGTCTTTGATACTTCAGGATCAGAAATCATTTCATACATTGATGGCATTGGTACTATGTGAGTGGATGTTTCGTCCTTTACCTCAGTACCGAGACCTAGACCAGAGTTGGCTTTGAGATGCCACATTCGGGCATCTGTGTTGTAAAAGAGAGAACTAGCCTTCATCATTTCAGACACAATCTTATCGTTACGTTCAATTTTATTTTGTGATGATCCTAATTTGGCTTTAAGTTCCTCTACCTCCTTTGTTAAAGATTCAACTTTTGCGTTAGCCACATTAAGATAAGTATTCTTATTACTAACATCACGTTGAAGATAGTTTATGTCTAACTTAGCTGCTTCTAATTTTTCTCTAAATATTCTACTCTGATTTTTGCATTCCCTAAACTCTCTTGAAGTTGACTCATGATTTAGTGTCTCATTGGTGAACTTACGTTCCCAGTCTCTACATTCATTAAACACAGATAAACATTTTGAATTAGAACATACCTCATTACTGCTGGCTTGAGACCCTGGAGTGATGTTTGCCATGAATGCATGGTGAAAGACTTCAGCAGCATCTTTCTGTGCTTCTTCTTCTGCAAGGAGGGCCACATGATCAAGTGTCAGACTCAAGTCTTCCACTTGTGAAGTCCAATCATATCCTGGTGTGTGCTGAACCACCAGTGCCCTATCATTCTTCCCTGTCTCCTTCTTCACACCTTCACTTCTATTCTCAGCTTTGGCATCTCTTTTAACCTTTGGCTTGGTGCACTCTCTTGCATAATGCCCATACTCATTGCAGTTATAGCACCGAAGGTTAGCCTTGTTGAAACTGAGCTTGATTCCTTTTCCTTCATTCCAATCCTTCTTCCCTGTCTTTGCCATAAACTGCCTAGCCCTTAAAGCTGACATTCCCATCTGATATGAAATATCCATGTGCTCCAGGTCTTCTGGGTTGACTTTATTAACGTCATCTGGAGTTAAGTCAGTGGGTAGAAGAGAACCTGCAACTAGTGCCTGATAGCAACTCATAATACCTACACCAAGTGCAAAACTAGGATCTTTGGTTAGTACATTAACATCTAAAGAAACAAGGTTTGATGTTCCAGATGTGATTGACCCAGTGGCTTGAGCTATAAATCCCATTGGATTAGAGTGTGTGTTGTTAGGAGGAGCAGCTGGTTGTGAGATGAAAGCTTGATTAACTTGGTTCATTAATGCTCCATTGCCCAATTTGCTGGCTCTCTTCTGCTTATTTTCTTCATAAGCCCTAATGGTTGACATGAGCTCACTCAGTGGTGATGTGTTCATTTCGACTGTCTTCTCAATTAACTCAATTGTACTATCCCAGTTTGGTGGAAGTGAGTTCACCAGTTTCTTGTTTACCTCTATCTGTGTGTATGTGACCCCAACATCTCTCATTCCGGTCACAATTTTGATGAAGCGCTGAAGCTGAGTCTCAATGTTTTCACCAGCTACATAATTGAATTCATTGAATTGCTCCCTGAGATTTTCTCTTTTGGATTCTTTCATGTCATCATTTCCTTCGTAGGCAGCGACAAGAGCATCCCAGAGTGTCTTGGCAGATTTGTATTCCTTGAAGGCTTCGGCCACTTCGGGGGATAAAGCCATGGTCAATTCAGCCAAGGCCTTTCGATCACGTTCTACCTTCTCCCAATCATCTTCAAGCCAGTCATACTTTAGCTTAGGTTGAGCCTCCTGACCAGCTACAGGATCTGCCTTTGGAACATAGTCTCCCACCTCAACAGATCTCATGATCTTGGGATCATGATAATTTATGTAGTTTACAAACCAGTACTTCCAGCTCATAAAGTATTTTCCCGACAGCAGACGAGGTGGTCTGGCATTCTTTCCTATCTTTGCATCCATCTTGAGAGTTGCACTCGACAGACTCGACATGTCAAATGCCATTGCAAACACTGTGAGGCAAGAAACAAGGGTTTTCGGTCAAGAAAGGTTGGGTCGAAAAGGGGTTTTTTTGGCCGGACAGGGCTGATCGAAAAGTACTTTTCAATCGGACAGATGCTTGATCAAAAAGTGTACTTGTCGATCGAAAAGCAGCGATGGATCGAAAAGTCTCAGTGGGGACTTTCCGATCGAATCGAGAAGCTGATCGAAAAGTCACAGGGGGACTTTCCGATCGAGACGACTGATCGAGAAGTCACAAAGGGGACTTCTCGATTGAAAGAGGCTGATCGAAAAGTCACAACTTAGGGACTTTTCGACTGAAATCACCTGATCGAAAAGACACAGAGAGTCTTTCTCGATCACAGGAATGCGACAGAAAGGGTTTTCGATCAGAAGGGCCAATCGAAAAGTCTTCACTTGGCTTGAAAAGTCACTGATTCACGAACAAATGGTCTTGAAAGATTCTGTTTTGACTTTCAACCTGCAAAATACTTCTGAAACGTTCTAAATGCTGAAAATCACCAACAAACACAAATTGTTAGTCACCTAAAACTTGAATCCGATATCGCGAGAGCCTCGAAACTTGTGTTTCTTGGCTCTGATACCAATTGTAAGGATCGAATCAACCCTCACGCGATATCAAAGTCTACAATCACCGTGCGGAATCCGATGATTATAGGTGATTCAAGACTAATCGGAAAGTAATATAAATAAGCAATGAAGAATGAGATAAAAACACAAACCACAATGAGGAAAACACTTGAATAAACACCTTTGGATTGCAACACTTGAATCGAAATTCTCTTAGGAGAATTTCATGAACACCAGGTTTCAAGAACACCAAAAACAGCAACCCTAATCTCCTAAACTAGCTATCCTTATATAGGAAAGCCTAAGCTTATTCAACAAGCTACAAAAGAATCGACCTAGAGGCCCTATAATTCGACCAAACATAAGCCCACACAACCCATTTACATGTTTTAACCCAAATACAATTCAACTAGCCCAAAAATAATTCTAACGCAAAAGCCTCACAAATATGGACTCTACAATGGGTTTAATCTCGGATGTTAATATATTTCATGAAATGTGCAGGACCTATCTAAGTGATCATGGTCTAGGATGGCATGGCAATGCCAAATCTTAGGATTTCGATGTCGGTTGAGCAAAAACTTAGGTTGTCACGAAGCAGTTAGAAGCAGAATTACGCTAAAGACAGAAGAAATTATTTGTTTGCACTCAGGGTTTATCCCAGGTTATATAAGGTATGGATTAAGTTTCTTGACATTTTTATCACATTTGTGTATTTGTTTATGCAGAAAAAGTAAAGATACCATACAAGCATATAGTTTAAAAGTAGATATTTATAAAGGGTAGCCACCCCTTAGTCGGACCAAACTGTCCAACCACCTCAGGGTGGCTTTAAGTTAAAACCACAGGTACTAGACCCGTGGGTAGAACATTGTAGCACCGGGAATCTAACCTACGACAAGTCATTACAAAAGAAAATATTTAAACAAGCTTCACAAAAACAAGAGAAAGATAAAGGACCACGGGCTATTGAACGGTACCTGTGGTTGCTGCGTCAGCAACCCCTGCATCCTTCTCCTTAGCTTCTTCTTCACCAGCTCCTTCCTTGGTTGCATCACCCTGGTCCCCGGTATCCTGGGTCTTCACCTGGTCCACCTCCATTTCGCTGCCACCACCAGCTGCAACCAGAGCAGAGGACCCTGCATCCCGGGTCTCCTCCAAGTCAAAGCCCTCAGGAATGGTGCCTCCTAGCTCCTTCAGCTTCTTCAGCCACAAGCGGTGATTCCACCCAGGATTCCCCAGATTCAGGTCCCTAGCCTCTTTCACCATCTTGGGCCTGGCATGCAGTAGAGATACAAGGGCCAAGACCTTGGTTGTTTCGACTACCTCATCCATGGCAGCCTGGTGGTCCCTCCTTGCCTGAACAGCCTTCTTCTCGTTTTCAGCAATGAGCTTCACAGCTTTTTCATGGAGAAGCTAGGCCTTGGTGGTCTCCTTCTTATCCTGAGCAACCTTTGCCTTGGCTAGGGATTCAGCATCTGCCGCTCGCTTCTCAGTGGCAGCCAGAAGATCCAGAATGTGGGAGGTGGCCTGAAATAAAAATGAAATCCAGGGATCAAGGTGAATTTTAGAGAACAGGTTTCATCGAAGGTTGGATGGTAATTACCTGATGAACAAAGGACTCACTCTCCGTGGCCGAGAGGTCCGAGATGGTACTGGGGGCAGCAAAAGTGGTAGCAGCAGCACTTGACCCCCGGGTCTTTCTTTTGGTCCCGGAGGCCCTGGATGGAGGGATCCTGGTGAGTGGGGTGGGTTCGGTCTTGATGGATCCAAGGACCAGGACGTCATCCTCGGTACCGGCTCCAGAGCTCAAGACAGCATCCATATCTTTAAGGTCGAATTTGGGGGCAGTGGCTGAAAAAAAAACCTGAATGTCAAAGCATAGTCATCTATAAACAAATAAATAAAATTCAGGGGCACTTACATCTTGACATGCTGGGAGTGTGGTAGGAGGCAGCAGAGATCTCGTCGCAACGAAATGAATGCTCGGACTCAGGAATGCTCAAAAACTTCTCCAAATTAGCTTCAGTTCCTTGCTCCTCAGGACCAATCTCTAACAAGCTAGGCACTGTATAGGCAAACATTCAAGGTCAGTAAATTATAAATATATATTCTAACCCTAAATTTCTATGATAGGTCTTCCTAGCCTTAACAATCCACCTATGAGGAAGATGATGGCCCCCCGGGATACTCTGATCGCTTCATAAAGAAGAACCGGCCTCTCCATCCTTTTCGTTGAGTGACGCCGGTTACTAGGTGCAGGTCTTTGGTGAGAGATTTGAACAGAAAATGGTTTGAGCCATGGGATTTCATCTCATAAACCTGGGCTAACTCAGGCAGACCGATCAAGTGTTCGAAAGACTGATTGAGACGATCAAGGGTACCTAGGATGCGCCAAACCATGGGGAGAGTTTGGGCATAGAGAGACCGGAGGCTTCGAAGAACTCGGCGACTAAGCAGGAAAATGGGTAGGAAAGTCCGATACTGAAAGGGGCTGCAGGAAAACAAACCCAGATGTGGGATACGTGTAACATTTGCAAAATACCCGATTGATAAACCGACCCGTTTTGAGCTTATGCGACTTACCGGTTTGTAAATTACTGAAAACCGGAAGAATTTTAGGGTGTTTACACCCCAATTAATGGGTCTAAAGGATTTATAACCAATTTTTGAAAGCGAATACTTAATTTCAATCAATTGGAATCAAATTGGATGTCTCGATTTGAAAGTAAAGCAAATTCTGATTTTTACGCAATTTCGGTACGCGATCTGTCGTTTACCGGGAATCTCGGATTTGGGCATCATATATCAAATTTAACATTTTTATGAGACTAATGATCAATTATCATGTCTTGAGTCATCACGCACTTTATTGAGTCGCGAATCGTTGGTGAATCGCCCAAAATCGATACGTACGCCAAAACCGACCAAAATTTCATGTTTTGATCTAATTTGTGCATAGGATTGTGTTACGTGTCATATTTGTTATCATTTTGAGTGGATTTAATGTGATGAACATGATGGGACCATTATTTGGGTGATTTGGGAGAAAACGGGACTCGAAAACATCGAAAAACGGCGAAACGAGAGCACGAAACGAAGCGAAAAGCCAAGGGGCCGTCCAGGAGGCTCCAGGCGTATCGCCTGGAACTTCCTGGATCCCTAGGCGATACGCTTGTAGGTCCTTTTCCAGCCAAAACCCTAACACTACGTCAAAAAGTGGCTTTGGCCACGGTTTTTTTGATAACGCATAGCCACTGTTTTGAAAAAAGCGTGGCCAAAGGTAAGAAATTCTCGTTTTAGCC
>JBCNJP010000006.1:4790796-4872645 GCA_039602395.1 Deinandra increscens subsp. villosa | reverse complement strand
AAACAGAAATAAGTAAAAGGGGCCGTGAAACTCACTTGATATGAAGATGGTCTGACAGATATGAATTGAATGAAGTAGTCTAGCAAGCGTCTACAATGTAATATTAAGACGTCTTAGGGGTCTTGCTATATGGGTTAGTGAATACGTCACCCCATGTTCAAGGTTAAGTCTCGACTGTTATTACCCGATGACAATGATGGAAATCCTAGGATATTATTTATTGGCTAATAAATAATATTGAAGTTGAGGGAATTTATTATCTATTTGAATAAATAAATAATAATTAGATTTTCGCGTTTGAAAAATGAATATTGAATAATATGGATTATTTTTCATTAAACGTTAGGAAAATTATAAATATTTAATTCCTTAAATATTTGTAAGGTTTTGAACCCCTTTTGATTAATAAATAAAATCCTTCATTTATTAAGGTTTGAACGCGCGTATTATACCGCGCGTTAATACACGGTATATGTCGCGTTTTACGAAAGAATTTTGACACTTGAAAGTATACCCATTAGTATGAAGAAATGTTTTCAAAATTATATGAAGTTATATTTTCCGTTGCAAAGTCGTATTACGGTATCCGATTGTTCCGTTTTCAAGTGTTTGACTTCCCGAATCACTTTGTAAGTTTAGAAAATAATCTTGGCAGCCCTAAATCATATGTTACAAGTCCTAAGTGGTCACAAGTTTGTCACAAGGCTTTATACTCCATTCTTCGTGAAAATAAATGGTATTTTATCACAAGAAATTCCATGTTTACATTTCTTTAGAGTTTCATGGTTGAATATTTGATAAACACTTTTATAGGCTCAAAATCATCCTTTAGTAACTTTAGTTTTGGTTTTGGAGTCAAAATATAAGTGTTTGAAAAATATGGAAAAATGTATATTTTTCTAAGTGACAACAGTTTTATGACACGCAGAAAATGTGTGTCATCTCTGTTCAGTGTTCATACTTCATGTTATTCCCAGATGACAGCAGATTTATGACACGCAGAAAGTGTGTCATCTCTGTCCAGTTTTTACAAAACTTATATTTTTCATGAAATCCGATTTTTGACATTATGTATACCCATTTTACACCAAGTTAAGTGTTCCAAATTATTTTTAACATACAAGAATTAGTAGTTGTCCAAACTTGGTCATTAAAGTGGCTCTTTTTAACAAGCATACAAGTTATTTATATATTTTTGTCAAATAACCAAACTTAACATGAACTAGTTTCCATCATGAGCCATAACCATACTAACATACATGTTTGCTAGCAAGTCATACAACAACCAAATCAAGACTTATTCTTGAACATGACATGTGACATTTAAATATGAGAGATTTAAAGAAAAATAAGTAAGTTTCCTCACTTAGAGTTATCCGGATCGGTAATGACGATAATGGGTTGTTGAACAAAGCTTCCGGTTATGCTCCAAACCCAACCTTGATCTTGACTTTTAGGTGGAATGATGATAAAAGAATGGAAAGATCACCATGGATTTGTCAAGAACAAGAGATTAGAATGTTTGTTTAAATGAAGGAACTTGAATAAGAATCAAAGAAATGAAGTGTGTTGATGGATTACCTCAAGTAACTAAGAGTGGTGGACTTGAAAGGAGAGGAGATTGGTGATGATCGATGGTGGCGGTGGTGGCTTTACTCGTGACCGAGAGCAAGAGAGAGTGTGAGAGGGTGTTTGATCTTGAAAGTGACTAAGTGGCTAAGTGTTTAAGTGTATGGTGATGGTTGGCGGTTAAGAGAGCCGAGAGATATGGAGGATTCGGTTGATGTGAGTGAACCGAAAATGGAGAAGGGTTGTGAAGGTTTGGAAGTGTGAATCAAGTCCCCAATTTATAGGGTGGTGGTGTTGTGTTTTGCTCCTAAAACCGGTACAAGGAAGGAGGGGACAAGGGAGTAAAGTGTGGCTCTTTAGACATGTTGGTGGCTTGAAAGACAAGAATGTTGGTGGCTTGTTTGTCTCTCAAAACCGATCACACAAGAGGGAGGGACAAGGGGACATTGTGGTGGCTAAGGAGACAAAAATGTTGGGTGTGTAAGTGGTCAATGGTAATGTCCAATGGTTCTTAGTTTGGTTGTGTACTTTGGGAGACAATCTTGCTTGAAATCAAGACCACAACTAGGTGGCTCAAGGGTGGCTAGAGCCGGTTAGGGAGGCAAGGTGGTGGCTCGATGTTGGGCTAGAAGAGGGGACAAGGAATGACAAGAAAGTGGCTAGGTGAGACAAAGTTGTCTCATGTGTGGGTGTTTAAAGAGATTACCCAATGGATCTTATGTTGGTTGTGTACTTAACCAACAAACTTGTCTAATATCTAGATGACACAATGGTTTAGACATGTGCTCATAGGAGTTTACATCCTACTAGTTAGGAGATTAGTTTGGTTGAAATTGGACAAGAAGAAAGAACCGTGAGAAAGAAAACAGAAAGAGGAAGAATAAGAAGGGGTCTCGGGTTCGAAACCGAGAAAGAAAGAAGAATGTCGGGTTCGACCGGCGGCCCAAAAGAAGAAGAGAAGGAGTGTTGGGCTTCGGCCCAAACCGAGAAAGAAGAGGAAACGGGCCGGCGGGCCGAGAGAAGGAAGTGGGCCGGAAATCGGGCCGAGGAAAAAGAAAGAAAGGAAAGAAAAGGAAGTTGGGCCGGTAGGCCCATTGGGCTCACTGGGCTGAACCGGTTCTCGGGTCGGGTCGGGTTGAGTCCGGGTCGATCCAACGAGTCCAACGACACTTCGTTCGAGTCAAAAGGATAAACGAGTGAAAAGTCGGTTTTTGGCTCGAGAACGGATGATTTATATATTCATATAAATCGATAAAATAAATAAGTGTCGGGTTTAATTTTGAATGAACGGGAATGTCACATGTCCTGATTGTTTGTCGTTTTAATTATGCACAATGACGTACTAAAGTTTGGAAATAAAAACTTTGCTCGACATGAGCGTTTATTGTTTGAAGTTTTGGTGAAAATATAATATAGTTTGGATTGAAATAGTTTTAGGAATAAAACTAATTATTGTGTGAAATGAATTGTCGTTCGAATGAACGTTATGTTTGGATTACGTCGGACACAACGTAATAGTTTTGGATTTGACGTTTGAATATAATCGAATGTTAAGATTATTTTTTATCGAGGTGAAATAATGTTTTGAATAAAACGAATGTGAACTTTTGTTTTGAACGGAATGAATTCGTCATTTGAATAAATGACTTGTTTTGAACACGTTACGACGTAACGTAATGTTATGTAAATATAAAATGAATATTTTATATTTTTATTATTGAAGTTCTAGCTTGAATAAACACAGAACTTTAAGTCGATTTCCACTACGGGTAATGTTGTCGGACCTAATTGTCTATGTTCGCACGTAGGTTCACCTAATTTAAATAAATTAAGCCTAATGCACATAGATAATCAGATAATTGCACGTTAATATAATATTAAAGTTAACCTGGAATATACGGGTTGTCACAGATCGGCACAATTCATTCCTACCATTCTCAATTTCCAGTTTCTTTCATCTTTGTATGCTATCGTTTAGTTGAAATCAATAAGATCAATGATCAATTCTTGTTCAATTTGATTGTTTGTTCTTGTTATGTTTGTCAATCGAATCCAATTTAACTCACACTCTAGATACTAAAGTGGAAATTATCAAAGAAATTTATATGCAGATTTTGAATATATATTGTTCGATTTCCGACCTCTCTTCTGTTGTATGCTTGTATAAGAATCTCATAAAGAACTTACTATAAAAAAAAACTTTGATCTTTATGCTTGTATAAGAATCTCATAAAGAACTTACTATAAAAAAAAAACTTTGATCTTTGCATTGGGTTATCCATGTGTACCATCATATCTTAATAAGTATGAAAGTTGTAACAATTTGCACCTTTGGATTCTTTCTTGGCAGCCATCACAGATCCTCGAGACATACTACTCCTTCAATGAGTGTAAAATGCACTCCTAGAATAAATACAACAATGTGTAAAACGGAAGAAATGTGAAAGTTCATAGGCAAAGCATATTTGGAAATCAATGATGCTAAAAGATGGTTCTCTAAATGATGAGCTCCTTCTCAATGAGAGAACCTGAGAACCCGAACACTCAAAAAGTGGCTTTAGTTACGGTTTTTTCGAAAACGCCTAGCCACGGTTTTAAATAAGACGTGGCTAAAGGTAAGAAACACTTTTTAACCACACATATTTTGTATATGTGGCCAAATATATAGCCTTTGGACCCTTTTAGCCATGTATTTTATTATCCGCCAATTGTGAATAAGTAGGATTATTTAATTTCATTTTTCCTTTAAACTAACGTCAAATAAGGATATAGGTGTTACAATTTGGTCCAAATAACACTTTTTGTACAAAAGTTTTAAAATAAAGGTTTTGCATTTTGGGTTTCATTTTTGTAACAATTAACTCCAGAAGAGCATTTATTCATAGCCCGTTTCACATCTGCATTCTAATAATTTAACTAAAAAAGATCTATTTTTTAATTTTGTATATCATTGGCTAAAATCACTCACATCTCATTTTCCATATTTAATTCAATTAAATAAAAACTTCTATATTCCATTTTCCATTATATTTTCTCTCTTTATCACTCACATCCACTTAAAATAATATAAACTAATACAAATTAGGAGTGAATAGTAGACATCAAATTTAGATGTAAGTTTGGTTTCCCCCAAAATATACCGGGATGAGGTGTGGAGATGAGGAATGAAATGAAGTGACTTTTTAAGTTTGTGTGTGTGTGTGTTTTCACTAAAATTTAGTGGTATGGTGTAGAATGGGAAATAAAATGTGAGAGCATTCGTATCCTCATCCCTATAAAGTTTTAATTTAACTAAAAAAGACTCTTTATAAATATATATCATTTTCTAAAGGGATAGGCTATTCGTACCCCCCCCCCCCTTAATTACTTGTTGCACTCCCCCCCTGAGATTTTATTTTAAAAATTATCATATTCCACCCCTATAAATTTATTTTTATAAAGATAGTTTATTTTAAACATCTTTTTTAAATAAAAATAACAAAAGAGATAATCATATTTTAAAAACGTTTTAAAAAACGTTTTAAGTTTTCTTCAACAGTTTTTTTAAACGTTTTTTTAAACGATTTTTTAAACGTTTTTTAAAGAGTTTTTCATTTTAGAAAAAAAAACGTTTTAAACAGGTTTTGTATAAAAAACGTTTTTTTTAACATTAAAAAAAGCATTTTTTAAACAACTTAAAAAAAACGTTTTTTTAAACAACTTTTAGAAAAACCGCTTTTAAACAATTAAAAAATATTTTTTACCAGTTTTATTTGTTACTTAAAAACGATAATCATTTTTCAAAACTGTTTAAAAACATTTTTTCATACTGTTAATTTTAAAAACGTTTTTAATAGTTTTTTAAGGTTTTCTAAACAGTTTTGTAAAAAACTTTTTAAAAAGTTTTTAAACGTTTTCAACAGTTTTCTTTTGGTTTTTTTTAAAGAACGCTCAGTTTTTTAAAAAAAAAATTATGTTTTTTTAATGAGTTTTATTTTTTTATAATTTTTTTGTAAAGAAAAACTATTTAAAAAAATTTATTGGTTAAAATATACCAAATTAAAATCAAAGGTTTGAGTGGTAATTATCTATAAGTTGGGGGAGAGGGCGCAACAAGTAAAAATCAATTATAAGGGGGGTACGAATAGTAGCACCCTTTTCTAAAATCCCCATATTTATCTCAATTCGATTTACTAATATTTTGTTATTCCATTTTCTATTAAATTCTCTCTCTTTATCACTCAGATACATTAACAAATAATATTAACTAATAGATATGAAGAATGAATAGTGCACATCAAATATGGGTGATGAGTTTAGTTTCCCCTAAATATACGGGGATGGTGTATAGAAATAGGAAACATGATAGAGGACTAACATGTAACATACTCATACTAAAACAAATTTTAGAAACAATTAAAACCCAAGGGCTAAAAACAACAAATTGTTTGCAACATAAACCCAACTCCCATCTTCCTTTAACGAAGGTGAAAAAGTGCAGATTGGAGTTGATGAGAATTAATTTTGATTTTCATGAATCATTGGTTGTTATGATCCTTTTGAGATGGAGTTTAATATTAAATTTGACAAATCCGTTATGTATGAATTAAAAATACGGTATGAATTAAGAAATACACTTCGATATCGTCTAAACTCATCAATGTCATTCTCACTCTCAATTGTTGGTTAAGTATTCATTGACAATAATAAGTAAATATATATAATAAATATATTATATTAATGAAGAAGAAGGCACAAGTACATATCAGGCCTTATACATACATGCCTTTATTGGTGTAGAATGAACTCTCTCCTATGGACAAGCTATATTAGGAAGCTTACAATCAGAATATTTTTTTATAATGGGAGGAATGTACATTTCATAGTAACAGATACATTTCTGATGAACTTTTAAAGCTTGACAACATTCTGCGGATGGTGGATTGTAGTCCGGACTACACTGATATACGTCACCAATACTACACTGCAGTTTCTGTGGGTATTCTTGACTCGTTATGAATATAAACATTGACATGGTAATAACTAAAACACATAGAAACTTCATTATGGTAGAGAAACAAAACAATATGAATGAAAGTTAAACAGTTGTCTAGTATTTATAGATATTAGAAAACATGCATTATGGAGGTTTGTAACGTATTGTATTAAATTAAATTGAATATAGTAAAATAAGTTGAATTTAATTCTTTATTTTAAAGTTTTTATTGTATTAATGTATTAAATAAAATTGAATATAATAAAATATGTTGGATTTAATTATTTATTTCAAAGCTTTTAACGTATTGTATTGTATTAAATGAAATTGAATAGAATTAGAATAAGTTAGATCAGCTCATTCCTTATTACTATTCCTATAATTTATATATTTATCATTATTTTTTCTCTCTCTTGCACTCACAACCACAATTAAATAATATTTTTATACTTTTTTATCATTAAGTTTTTTTCTCAAATATAGAGATTCACCAAATTTTTTCTTAAATATTTCTCTCTCCTTTACCCACAACCACTCACAACTACACCTCAAATTTTAAGGTTTACACACACCCATTATAGGAATGGGGTGTGAATGCTAGGACTTATTTTTCGACTTACATTATGATTATAAAATTAATTCCACAAATAAAAGATCATAAGAACAACCAGTAGGGGTTTAGCCCAGTGATTATAAAAGACAAAAGTATATTTCGTAGAGACTAAGGTTTAAACTTTGACAATGGTATAAAATGAGTGGAATTAAAAAAATACCGTTAAAAAAAAGATCATAGGAACAATCACGTATTGGTCCATGATGGATGTCATGTAGTGTCGTAAACTTATTTCTTTTATTTATTTATTATTTTCTTTTACCTAAGCGCATTAATTAAGCGTAACTTTTATGTTTTTGATTTTGTTTTTAACAAGATGGTGACCCGCTCGCGTTTCGCGGCGGGCTACCCATTTACCCTGCAGTTTAAGAAAGAAACGTTTTTAATGTAGTCAAAGTATTAAACTATAAAAAGTTCTAGCCAAAATCAAAAACTCTAAAAGTAAACCAAAAACGTAAGTAAAAAAACTTAATAGGTATAAAACGTAAAAGTTTAAAAGTTTCATAGTCAAAGTATAAAAGTATAAAAATTATACTAAAAAAAACCAAAGTTAAGGAGTATAAAAGATAAAAGTCTAAAAGTTTTATAGTCAAAGTATAAAACTATAAAAAAAAACCCTGGCCAAAGTTGAAAACTCTAAATGAATACTAAAAACAAAAGTAGAAAAGTTAAGGGGTATAAAACTTAAAAGTCTAAAAGTTTCATGGTCAAAGTATAAAAGTATAAAAATATAAAAAGTGTACAAAAAAACGAAAATATAAAAGTTAAGTGGTATAAAACTAAAAAGTCTAAAAGTTTCATAGTCAAAGTATAAAAATATAAAAAGTGTACTAAAAACGAAAGTATAAAAGTTAAGGTGTATAAAAGGTAAAAGTCTAAACTTTAGATAATGTGTTGTGAAAATATGATTGGATGAGAAGATGAGGTGTCACTATTTGAATGGAGAAAGAACATGAGGTGTCAAAATATGATTGGATGAGAAGATGAGGTGTCACGATTTGATTGATGGAAGAAAATAAGGTGGCAACAATTATTTGGAGGAAGGAACCACTATTATAAAAGTTAAGGGGTATAAAACTTAAAAGTCTAAAAGTTTCTGGTCAAAGTATAAAAATATAAAAAGTGTACTAAAAACGAAAGTATAAAAATTAAGGTGTATAAAACGTAAAAGTCTATAAAACATAAAAGTCTAAACTTTAAATAATGTGTTGTAAAAATATGGTTGGATGAGAAGATGAGGTGTCATGATTTGAATGGAGAAAGAACATGAGGTGTCAAAATATGATGGATGAGAAGATGAGGTGTCATGATTTGATTGGTAACAATTGATTGGAGGAAGGAACCACTATTCTACTCCAATCTAAATTGATGTTCAAGCGTCCTAGGTTTACTATTAGCGCGTTGCCGTTAGAAGCACATGTCGTTTTACGGTGATATCCAACGCGTAATAACTTCAATATTAGATGAAGGTCGGGCATAAACATTTAAAAAAATACCCAAAGACATAAAGCAACATAATAATGTTATACTATGAGCATGTAATAGTTCAAAATAGAAAAACATGAACACATCTTTAAAATGTGAAAAAGCCTCTAGGATCTCCTTATCATAATAGTAAATAAAAAAACTGAAGTAAGAGAATAATTTCTATATATGAACGGCACTTGCATCTTCTTGGAACGTATTGTTCAAATTCAAATGACAAAGCTTCCATGCAAACTGGGTCAAAAGCTATAGTGAATTTACGTAGTATCTTGCAACTTCACTTAAAATATGGCACCCTTATTTTGTGTTTCAACATGCTCAATCCCCTAAACCCTTCCAATGTAATCTGCAATATATGGTACAATCATATTTATGTTTAGATTAAAGATCGTTGATAACCGGACAGGTTTGAAGCAGTATAACAACAAAGAGCTTTTAAATTTGTTGTAATAAGAATAGCAAAGTTGATTGGTTTAGCTGATATGCCAAACCTGAACGGTGTAACCCTTTTCACCCCATCAATTTGTTGCAGATATAACATAACTCACATCAACCAATCCATAAGAAAATAGGTCAAAGTTGACACCTCTAAATTGTCAAGAATCAAGACAAACCTTATCTGTCAATATGCGGTATATACCATTCAGTAGTGCATTTGAGTCAGTGAGCAAAAGAGTACCCACTCTTCTAGCAGCCATCCGACAGCAGGCTTCATAAATAGATGTAGTTTCACGTACTGTCAAATCCCTTGATAAGCGCAGTTTCTTCAGAGTACGCTCTACTGTTATGCCCCTGTGTAGATGCACATTGGCATGTAAACTCTACTATTTTAACCATATTTCTACTCCTCTGATGTGATCTAATTCACTAACCGGTCATTATGTTATTTCTAATACTAATACTAAACATAGTTAAGATAACTTGAATGGCGACTAACTTCAAGAAAATACATGTGAGATGAAGTGTAGGTAAAAATATAAATTTGTTCATTCTTTAGAGCCATAAAAGCTGACATTTAGTTAATAATAGGTGTGCCATTACAAAATAGTTCTTGCTTTAGAATCACCAAATGTTCCCTCTCATTACAGATTAAGCTATATCAACGTACCTAAAAATTTATTGCATAGTTTAAATTAGTTTAATTCGATCTCATTTATCCTTCACTCAAATACCCTTATGTGATAATTAACTTGATGATGCCATATTTTTATACATTATTAACAAAAGAATAAGAGTTTCTTTTAGCCGGTTTAACTTAGATTATTGGGGGAAACCATATGATAGTTTTGTAGTACCAAAGATCATCCTGCAGGTCGAGTGAATGCCCTGCACGTGACCATATGTGTATTTCAAAAACATGTTCTACATTTACACCCATGATTAGCTTAACAAACACGTCCAAATATTTTCATTTGTCCATATGCCAATATTATGGTAAAATAATAGTAGAATCGAACTTACCTTATCTTTATTCACTTTTGATTACGTTTTGGGGCTGAGCAAAGAAATCTTTTGCATTTCTTGCTACCACCGCCTCCAAATCAACTTGAGCAGTTGAGCATGATGCCAGGCCCCTTTTTATCAGCTGCAATTGATAATCTAACAATAGTTATAATTCCATATACATCGATAAAATACTCTGTTGAATGCAAAAATGTGATAATATATGAAAGAAATAGAATGGTAATCACCCCTTCAATTAGGCAATATTCTTGTTTCTTGTGCTGATACAGGAAGAACAGTGATACCAAATTCACCAGTAAACTCACTGATAGCTTCATTTTTGTAGGTTCAGAATGAAAAGTTGCTAACAGGCATCAGAAAAAGCAACTGCTACTTCAGACAATTTTTGATTTGTCAGATTTCAGAACATGAAAAGTATGAGCTATAAGCAACAATGAAGTTCAGAATTTAATGTGCAATCCTTGTATATTAAGAAGTGGGGAATCAGTCTTCTTCTAAAAAGGCTAAATGAATAATTATATAAATTGGAAGTTCTAATAAAAATATGACGGGTAATAAGAAATTTCTACCACTTTAGAATTACTTTGAATGAAAAAAAAAAAGCAGTAAACACCTTATTGATTTGAAAAGGACTTGAACTTATTATATCACTTTCAAATAAAGAAACAAATAACATGACCCATATACTTGTAAACTGATTTGAACAATAATATTGGAAGAGTAACAAAATTAAGAATGTGAAGAAGTGGGTCAATTTCAAAATCACCTACGAAATTAAAAAAATTTGAGAAAGTTTACATGTACAACTATCTAAATGGAAGGTAATTTAAATGAAGAAAAAAAACATTTTATATTCTCATTTCTCACTGCAACACAAAAAAAAAAGAGGCTGCTAAGATTATTTAAGAAAAATAAAATTCTCATAATTTTCTTCTTTATTTGTTTTGTGTTTGATAAAACTTGTACTTGTATATCATACATACATGCCATTACAAAGATTTAGGACTATTCCATTGCAAAAGGTTAGTATTTACATTACTGCAGTAGTACCATAATTTTAGTAGCATAGTCTTAGTAGTGCTTACATACATTCCATGTGCAAGTTTGTAGACTGTCACTGCTGCCAAAATTTATTTTTTAAGTGTTTGAAGTTTGCAAACTGACACTGGCACAATATGAACTATTATGAAACATATACTAATTTATAACTGACATATATGTACAGATCTCTAAATTTATGTATAATATTACATTTAAGATTGGTTGGGGATTACTCACACATTACTATAACTTTTCTATAATAAAAGCATTGATAGTGAAGTTTACATCCTTAAACCCAAGCAATTTAAATGTAATATTTATAAATATTAAGAAATGGAGAGAATCAAATGCGGGGCAAATCTAAAGCAATTTAAGAATGTTTTACAGTCTACTTCATGGACTCATTATGGACTCACTGATTCTCTTTCCTATCAATTGTATTTAAGATTAAGTCCAATTCTAAGCAATAAAACTCAATCAATTGTGTACCTTTGTTTATCAATCTTGTCCTTCTTTATGCTAATATGGATTTGTATTTCCCCTTTGTATACTGATCAGAACTTTATCTCACTTTTAATACAATCTTACTTATTTCTTATACTTCATATTTTAAGCAATAAAACTTAATTAATTATGTACCTTTATTGCTTATTCATCAGTCTTTTTACCCTTACAGTCTACTACATAGACTTATTGATTCTTTTTCCTATGATTCTTGTCTTTCTTTTTGCTAATATGAATTGTATTTCCCCTTTGTTCACTGATGTGAACTTTATCTCACTTTTACCTTAGACATTGGAATAAAATGCAACATACATATGTCAGACCCATAAAAGTATGTAAAACCTATCACAAATATGATACAATCTTACTTATTTCTTATACTTCATATTCGAAGCAATAGAACTCAATCAATTGTGTGCTTTGTTGCTCATTCATCGGTTTTTTTACCCTTACTATCTGCTTCATGAACTTAGTGATTCTTTTTCCTATCAATCTTGTCCTTCTTTTTGCTAATATGAATTGTATTTTCTCTTTGTTCACTGATTTGAACTTTATTTCACTTTTTCCTTTTACATATGATCTTTTTGCAACACACATATCTCATACCTATAAAAGTGTGTAAATCCTATCTCGATATGATACGGTCTTACTTATTAATTTTTACGACTTTGAGTAAACTAACAACATCTGTTACTTATTAAATTTTACTACTTTGAGTAAACTAACAACATCTGTAGCAAGAAGACATTTATACAAACCCCTTATATGCATAACAAATTAAGTTTGTGTAAATGTTAACTTCAACGCTAACAAAACTGCATTAAAACGCAAACCCTTATTAAACCCTTAAAATCAGAGGGATATGAGAAAATTTAAGTACAGGAAGAGAAGTAAACAAACCTCCGAGAGCGAAAATCAGCCGAGACAAACCTTCAATCAGCCACTTCAAAATCGCAGAAATAAGAGTCATAAATAACAACACTTACCCAAAAAATTAAGCAAAACCGAAACTCACCAGAAATCGCAATTTGAATTCGCCGGACCAGTTTTATTTGAAAAAAAAAAACTAAATGAGAAGGACACGTCACTGTTAAGCATCTAAGTATAGTTTCTTGCTGGCCGAATGCCGCTGAGTTCGACCGTCTTCACCCTTGACAATGCGACGTAAAGTTGTCCGTGACTGAAACATGAATTTTTTAGATACAAACCAACTTTTGAGAGTGACTGACCCTGACTCTTATTAACGGTCATTCCCAAACAAATCGCAATTGGATACTGTCTCCTTTTAATTTTAAACGGTATTTTTTTATCTGAAGGGGACATAGTAATCCGTGGAATAAACGTGCGATGACCGATATTATCTCCAGATATAACTTCGGCTTCTATGACACGTTTTCCAAGATACACGATTTGCAGTCGAGTGCCATTACAAAGACCGTTTTTCTGATCAATATTTCGTAGCAGCATGACAGGCGTACCGACTTTTAAAACCAATCTATGGCTAGGAAGACCGGAGAACTGTAAACCAATAAGAAAATCTGGAGAGTAAATATTCTGATCAACGTTGTCTTGAACATCCTCACTTTGGCATAAGCAATCGAACTCAAATATTCTTTTTCTTCACCTGGAATAATTGATAACAACCTGTTATTGATGTCGTAAACAATTTCATTGGTTGGTGCCAAAATCGCTCTTTCCTTCCAATAAGATGGATCTTTGTAATTTTCCATCATTAAAGGATATACGAAATCAATAAGTTGTTGGAAAGGATCAGCTGAATCTTTTATAAGCAAATCGTCTAGAATATCAATAATGGCATGACCGTCATTTTCACCACCAAGCTTACCTTCACCCAATTGTAACAGCCATTCAACAAATGTCTTAATACTTTCAACATCACCTGATTGATCTCCGGTGGTAAGTCGCATGTTCTTTGTTAATTTTAAAACTTTACATTTGCTCCAAATGTATGAAGAACTTAATGAAGAATTGACAATATCTTCATCCGTTCCTCCAGGTACTACGGGTAGAATCTGTCTAAAGTCACCTCCAAAAACAATAACTTTACCATCGAAAAATGAATCTTTTTTAGAAGTTTTTCCATCCTTTAGCAAGTCGTTTAAACTTCTATCAAGCACTTCAAAACAATGTTTGTTGGTCATTGGAGCCTCGTCCCATATAATCAATGCCGTCTCTTTCAATAAGTTTGCTACATCACTTTTTGGCTTCAAAGAACATATTAAATTCTCAAGGATATTTATAGAAATTCTGAATCTGGAATGTGCTGTCCTACCTCCGGGTAGCAAGAGAGAGGCGATACCGCTTGAAGCAACGTTTAAGACGATTTGGTCTTTTGATCTTATCGAAGCAGATAAGGTGTTCCAGAAAAATGTTTTGCCTGTTCCCCCATATCCATACACACAAAAAAAACACCTCCCCTTTTTTTATCAACAACCATCATAATTTCATTGTATATGCTTCTTTGTTCATCAGTCAACTTGACAAAAAGGCTCTGATACAGTTCAGCCATACTTTTTTTGTCATATGAACGTTCTTCACTTATCATAAGGTTATTCGCCAACAGAATTGCCGCATTATCAGGATAAGGCATTGATTCAAATCTACTAAGAGTGGAATTGTTTATATCTTCTCAATTTCAAATAACGTGAGATTTTTTAAATCATCATCCTTAATTGAAGATCCTGAATAAAAAAATTATATTTAAATGTAAATATGTGAAAAAACGAATATTAAAAAATAACATAATAGTTTGATGGTACCTTGTGTATTATTATTTTGTTGACGTTCGTAAACAATTCCATCTGAAAGGGTTTTCCATGATTTGTCCCAGACATGATCTGGGCGAGACAAAGTATTACACAACAACATAGTTGCAAATAGTGTCCTTAAGAAATGACATGTTCCGTGATGACTTGCCTCTTTAATTGCTTCAATGTATTCATTATCATCGTCTAAAAGACCCAGAGCGTAGCAAGCATCTCTAAATGAAGCATGTTCAATTCCATTAACGGTTCTAATCTCTTCAAATGTTCTTGGACCTTTTACTTTATTAAGGAGAATTCTTAAAAAGTAGGCTTCTCCAAGGGCAGGTGAAACAAAATGAATTCTTCCAATTAAGATACCCTGCTTTCTTGGTTTCCAACATCTTTCTTTGGACTTCCAAACAAATTTTGAAGGAAATTGAACATATGTAAGATTTCTTGCATGTGGATACATTTCGTTACACTTCATCCAAGATAAAAACATTGAGGAACATACCGAAGCTTTTTCAATTACATCATCAATATCATCCTCTTCACCATACACAACTTGTTGTTGGTCCGGTAGATGAAAAGGAAGCCTGGTAACAGAAGGGTATCTATACTTTACTTCGTTGGCGAAGATACGCCATGACGCCTCACATGCAGAGATGTATCTACAATCATAATGAATCAATATTTCATCCACAGGTTTTTCAGCTTGATCTCCATTTTGAGATTGGTGTAACCTCAATGTCGTTCTATCTGGACCTTTGTTGATGTACTTGAAAAGATATTTAATTGCATTGCCTTGGTTGCACCATTGAACATTTATATGCGCTTGGTATCTTTTCAATAAGAACTTGTTATATGGTACCACGTACCTTGAATCTATTTCTGCACCGAATTTAAAAATTGTAGAACCATTACGTCTCCTTCTATATAAAGGATATCCATCTTGATCTGTTGAAGTTCTTTCACGAAATTTTTTTAGAAAATTCTTGGAACAGTTGTCTCTTACCATGCAGGGCGATTTCATATTATGTGGCCACATGGTCCGTGAATCATGAATTCTTTTGCCAGTTTGTATAATTCCGGATCTTCCTTAGGATCAGGGATCTCTGCGGATATGACACGATCGATATGATCAGTTGTCGGCAGTTTCGCGTCAGGATGTAAAAATAAACATATATGCGAATGAGGCAATCCACGTTTTTGAAATTCGATAGTATTGACAACTGAAAATTGAAAGAAAAAAAATCAAGTGAATGTAATATAATTGTTAAAAAATTAAATAATAAAGTTATAAGTTAATATACCTGCTTGAACCTTGCCGAAAATTGACTTCTCTTTTATGTCTTTCATCAGAGAATCAAGCTTCATTCTAAACAAATGACATAGAATGTCAGGACGATCCTCTGCCTTAATAGTTTTGTCCTTGAGACACCTTCTAATTTCAGGCCATCTAGGATTACATGTTATGGTAATAAAAAGATCCAGATAACCAAACCATTTGCAAATTGCCATAGCATCTAAAAAGTTTTGCATCATAAAACGTGCCCCACCGGTGAAAGAAGAAGGTAATATAATACGTTGGCCAGTAGAGGACAGATCTGTATTTCCGTCGTTTTTTGCGGCGTTCAGATTTTGTAATGTTTCACTTCTTAATTTAGACTGCTTGCCACGTATAATCCCAACCTTTCACTCTCAATCATGGTATAAGCATCCACCAAAAATTGTTGATAAAGTCGTCTCGAATTCAAAATCAACGAAAACTTGTTCACCTGGTCTTGAATACGAAAAGAAAAAAATTCCCTCATAGTGCATGTCTTTCGAATACTATTTTGCAATGTTCTTACGTTTCTGTGAGGGATATTAATTTGGTAGCCATCATCTCCATGAGGAAACAAAAGTGGATATTGTAGTGGGAGATACGAAGGATGTAATTCACTTATACGTTCCCTACGACCTGATTTCTGAGTAACAATTATTAATAATATAATTTATTTGAGCATAACGAATTTAGCAAAAGAGTTGTCAGTGTAATAGATACTATTGTATACCATAACCTTTAGATCTCATAACATGCTATAGGATAATATCAAGTGTCTCAAAGCAATGAAAAAAATCGGAGGGTGATGACGGCTGGACAACAGTCCGCCGCCGGAATATCGGGAAGTGATTAACTTTCTCCTTTTTCATCACCGGTTTCTCGGAGAAGACAACAACAGTGGATCTGTGGAAGGCGGCAAAGCACTTGGGATCAATGGAGGAAGCGTACATTTCAAAGAAAAGGAGATTCAATAATGATTGCTTCGGGTTCTTGCGTTTCAGCGATGTTAGAGATGTGAAGGAGATGGAGAGATTGCTTAATGAGATCCATATTGGGGGAAGAAAGTTGTCGGCAAATTTGTCTCAGATTCCTCGGCCGACTCCGAACCCTAGTTCTTTTCTAAAAAAAGAAACCATGCAAAGTAAACTGATCAGCAACCCCATGGTGATAGGAAGTCAAGATTTGATGCATCAAGGGAGATCTTTCAGTGATGTGGTGTCTGGTGTAAAGAAAGGCGGTAATTCACCTCCTTCAATCATGGAAAACCCCAAAGTAGGGGCAAATTCTTTCAGATGGAAATCTTTTATCATCCCCGAGGATGGAGACTGGTATCCGTCTTCTTTTTTTGGTCGGGCTCTCCTCGGTGAAGCTAAAGACGGTGGTCTTTTATGTAGTGTCAAGTTAATGAAAAATGAAGGAGGAGGGGCGGATTTCGACGTGGTTTATGTTGGAGGCTTAAATGTACTATTGGTTTTCAACCAAAAAGCTAGAGCATATATGTTTCTGGAATCTAGAGGTAATGTATGGAAGAATTATTTTGTTTCTCTTGAACCGTGGATAGGTCAATCTGTTCCAAGGTTTCGTGTAGTGGGGTTGAAAATACTTGGGGTCCCGTTACACCTAAGAGATGATATAACGTATGACACCATCGCCAAAGGATGTGGTAGAATTATTTGGCATTCTTAATCTTCTTGGGTGATGGAGGATGGTACGGGGGAACGGTTTATGTGTAATCAGAGGCTTGGAAATCAATTGACGAACGTGTGTTGATCTCATGGAAGGAACATAGATATACAATTATGGTAAAGGAGGAAGTGAATGGTTGGTCCCCTGATTTTGAGGAGGAAGATAAAGTGCAATCACCAGAGGTAACATTGGAGGATGATGGTGACGAGGTAGTGGAAGAAGACTGGGAAGAGAGGGAGTTCCATGAAAATTGGTTCCATGGGGATAAAGACTGTTTTAATGGCCTGGGTGGTGGGGCTGTGTTGGATGAAATACGGAAGAATCCTCCCAATCATGAAGAGAATATTGAGTTGGAGTCACAGGAGAAGTTGGAGGAGGATCTGAAGGAAGTGGAAGAGAGTATGGCTCCTGAAAAAAATCTTGCTCAATCTCCAGGTGGACCTGTCGATAAGGGAGTTACCGAGACAGGCTTGGGTGTGGAGCTGGGCACAAATGTCGATCATGGGCAACGGGAGGGTGATGGATTTTTTAATGAGTCAATTCTGGAAATACCTATCATACAATCTGATCCAGGACCTAGTCTGCCGGATCTTAATGATTCTGTCAAATCGAGTCAGGACGAGAGTACATCTCTTCCTCAGGTGGTCAGGTGCCAATTGAAACACAAAAAAAAAAGCAGGATACAAAATTGGCTTGTTCAGCAAGGGGGTGGAAAAAGGATTTTTTGGGGATTAATTACCAAGGGAAGAGGAGGGTCTAGTAATTCAATGTCGTATAGTCAATCAGAAATTCCAGAAACGGATCCAGTTCCGCAAATCAGAGAACAAAGTGCAATAGATGAGGAAGTTACAAGTACCATGAGGGTAGGTGCATGTGTTGGGGTTGATCTTGATGGGTGTGAAGACCAAGTTAAAGGAGTTATTGGGGAGACAAAATCATCTTGAATATAGATGGATTGTCTAAGTATAAACAGTACGGGATTAGGCCAACCAAAAATCGATTGGCTTAATCAACTTCGCCGCGATCAAAGGCCTAATGTTATTTGCATTCAAGAATCAAAAATTTCGGATTTGGCTAAGGCACCGGTTCAGAGAATTTGGGGAAATTCACCGGTTGAGTGGGTAGGAATGGAAGCGAACGGCTAATCCGGGGGACTTTTGACATTATGGAATCCTTTTGTTTTTTCGGTGCGTTTCTCTTTGAAAAACAAAAATTTCTTTCTTGTTTCCAGTATTTTGGTTGGTGTGCAGGTTGAGTTAAATATCCTTAATGAAGCCAGTTAAGGAAACCATAACGAACCATCGATGCCCCAAATCAGATAGTATTAGCAAAGGGTAAACCCTAATCGAGCAACCGCCATCACTATTCAATGGCAAAATCGAGTTAACAAAATCATACACATACCACCGCTACCGGCCCTCTAACGGCGAAAACCACCGAAATTAGCAACATTTCCACAAAACCCCCCCATCGGCGCAGGATAGCCTCTAGAAGCCAGAGACGACGGCTACCAAACGCTTAACGGTGGCAACCCCTAAAATCATCCGGTTATCACAATTTTCACCGGAGATAAGGTTAGTGAAACCCTATATCGGTGCTATAAAAGGATTAAAAGCCGCCGCCGCCGCTTCAACGTCAAAGACGGAGCAACATAGGCCAAAGAACATCTCAGAAACAACACAAACCATTGATCCGATTAAACGACGCCCTCTCCGATCAAAATGTAATTTTCTGATAAAAATCATATAGAGAGAGAAAGAGTAGAGATGGAGTATAGAGAGAGATGCAGAATCTCGGTTGAAGCAAGACAACGACTTTAAATGATGTTGACACCTCTATGTGGCCACCAAGCAAAACACTTGTTTCAAGACAAATTTAATATAATAAATAAAACAAACGTAAGCAGCAAGCTAAACTCACTGACCTCTTTAAATTAAATAATGTAACAAATCTAAAAAATAAAAAATAAAGACATGCCACGTGTCAAATTGTGATTAGGCCTTGTCTTATGAATAGTGTATGATGTGTGTAACCAACTGTTGGTACTAGAATTCAGGAGACGATGAGCAGCTCGCATCAGCTCGTAGGCACTTCATGGTAAGGATCCTGAATAATATTTACTTACTAACGGTTGCTTCTCTATTGTTTGTTACTCGCAGGTTGACTTGGTCATTCATCACGTGTCCTAAAGACTCGGTCTATCAATAGAATCGTGGGTCAGTTGGGATTCAAACGGCTAGTTGGCGAACGTGGACTTAGTTGCTATTTTTTAGGAAAATTAGTTGCTATGTATTTCGTATTTAAACAGAGCTCTAGGCTTACACACACACACAATCTTTTCGATTACAATTCTCTGCAACACTTAGAATTCGAGCTCATTTACTTTGTAATCAGAACTTTCATTATATAAAAGTTTTAGGCGGCAGGTACTTTGAACCGGCCCCCGAGGTTTTTTGCCAGGCTCCTTGAGGATACTCAAGGATACTTGGATTTTCCCTCGTTATATCCTCGTGTCTATTCTAGCAGTTACATTTTCATCCTTATTTACATCAAACACGCTACCTCACATACAAAGTTTGATCAACTAATTGCTTAGGCAGTTTTTGACCAAAACAATTTGGCGCCCACCGTGGGGCAAACGGTGTTTGAATTCAGCTAAAAGCCTTGATCTTCTTCCCATAACCAATTCTTGAAAATGTCGAGCCAACAAAAGATTACTTCGAAATCCGTTTCATCCACTAAACCGATCGTCAATGCTGGTCTTCCCCCAATACGTCCACTGACTCTACTATTTCTAATAATGATCTCTATGTTTTGATCAGGCAAATGAAGGCCCATGCGGATGAACAAACCAAAACCAACGAGAGAATGATGAAGGAGATCATGGAATTGAAGAAATCTAAGAAACCAGTAGAGGAAATCAGCCCTTTGATCCCAAAATCATTCGGGTTCAACTCTCCGGAAATATCGGAGCAGCCGAAACTGAAAGTAAATCCCTCTACTGTTCAAAAGTCAGGTATTGCAACAGTTACCACTGCAGGATCCTCAGGCACTCAGCATCAGAAGACTTCCAGGATGATGGATCTGGAATACTCTGGGTTCTACTCTGAGCAACCCCCAGAATCTTACTACAGCGAATATGGAAGTCAGCAGCCGCCGAGATGCTCAAGTCAGCAACCAGCCGGGTTTTTAAACCATCGGGTGCCAGCAGTCTCGATGCATCAATCCGCATCTCGACCACAACAATTCGCGGCAGCAAACCTACATGAGCCTTGGAGTCAGCAATCAGCAATGCCTACTCCACAGATGCCACAGGGATCCTCATCTCAGCCATTCCAACCATATCGGAGCCGCTTCCGAGCAGCTCAGGATCCTCAAGGATCCTTATTTTCTAACCCTACTGTCTCTGCAGGCATATTCCCAGGTTCATCTCAGGAGATGCATGAGGGAGACTTCATCCCCATGCAAGTGGAGACTACGACTGAGCCAACCATCGTTAGAGATACTGGATATGGACCTCAAATCCCTCTACAAACTTCCAGGGCTGGTAACAACTTTGATAATTATTATACTAACCCTAACCAAGGAATTGTGCAGGATGCAGGTATTGACCCCGTCATCGCCAGGGAACTTCAGAGGTTGAAAGACATGATCTCAAGTGTTCCTGGTGTTATTCGTCCAATTCCTGAAGTGCCAGCGGGAAGCCACAGGATTTCCAGATTTGCATGGCCCATCTGTGACGTAGAGATACCGAAAAGATTTCAGACCAATTCAACATGAAACTCTACGATGGAACCACAGATCCTGAGGAGCACGTGGCACAATACAGGGAGCGAATGGAGATCAACCCCATTCCTGCAAACATCAAAGAAGCTTGCTTATGCAAGGGATTTGGTTCAACACTGACAGGACCAGCCTTGAAATGGCTACTCAGTATCCCTCCTAACACTATTACTTCTTTTCCCCACTTGGTTAACTTGTTTAATAACCAGTTTTCTTGCAGCAGGAGCTTTGAGAAGCTCACTGGTGATTTGTACAGGATAGTTCAGAAGCCCAGTGAATCCCTAAGGGATTACGTGGCCAGATTTGGTCGAGAAGCTCTAGATATCCCTAACTTGGATATGGCTGCTGCTGTAGAAGCCTTCAAAATGGGGATTAGAGGGGATTCCCGATTTTATGATGATTTGGTTATGACTCCTTGCAGGAACCTTGATGAGGTCAGAACAAGGGCACTGAGGTTCATCAGGTTGGAAGACGATAAGAAGATCCAAAAAAGAGGTGAAGAAACGTCGGGCAGAAGGACAAACTCTCCCGGGAAACAACAAAGAAACAAACCCTATTATCGTAATGATAATCCAAGGGTCAACGAAGTGGAAGAGGAAGACGACGAAGAGAACTTCCCAAAGGTATCTGATTATTGCTTTTCGGTTGACACAAGTGGTTTGTTATGTGCCTTGCAGGATCTAGGTGATAAAGCCAGGTGGCCAAGAAAATCGGATAAACAAGGATCATGGAAAGATAAGTCTAAATGGTGTGCCTACCACGAAGACTTTGGGCACTTAACAGATGATTGCATAGCCCTTCGGAAAGAGATCGGTTACCTGCTCAGCAAGGGGCATCTCAAGGAATTGTTCGGTAGAAAGAGAAGCAAAACTCAAGAAGCTGCTGAGCTGCCCAAAAGAGCTCAGTCGCCACCAGCAGATGCAAAGGTGGTCAACTTCATCTCTGGAGGATCTGACATATGTGGGGCCTCTTTCTCATCAGCAAAAAGACATGCCAAGGAGGCCAAAATGGATCAAGGCAGTCGACCAAAGAAGAATGCAATATTGACTGAAGACAAAGTCATTTCTTTTGACGAAACTGATAAACAGGACATCCAGGATCCTCATCATGACAGTCTGGTAATTACATTATGTATTGCTAACCATTATGTTCGCAGGATCCTGATAGACAATGGCAGCTCAGTCAACATTATTCAATTGGACGTGCTTAAGAAGATGAGCATTCCCGAAGAAGAGATAATTCCAAGATCCTCAGTATTAGTAGGATTTAGCGGAGAAACCAAGCATACGGTTGGAGACATCAGACTTCCTGTTTACGTAGAAGGGGTCAATTCCATGCAGAAATTCTGCGTTATTGATTCCCTGCCTTGTTGCAATGTAATCTTGGGAAGGCCATGGATCCATGACATGAAAGCAGTTCCATCTACCTATCATCAATGTGTGAAGCTTCCCACACCTTGGGGAGTTGTAAGAATACTAAGTGATCAACAAGAAGCCAAAGACTGTTACACTTCTGCTATGAAGAACACTATCAAGTCAAGGCCAGCATAGCAATTAAAGAAACCAGCACGAAGAGTTCAGATGACAAAGGAATTGGAGACCAAAGAAATTCAACTCAATCCTGAAGATCCTGAAATCAAAGTGCTGGTAGGAACAAATATTCCTGAGGATACTGAGGAGCAGCTCGTGAGCCTCTTAAAGTCCAGAGTCACAACATTTGCATGGAAACATGAAGACATGACAGGTATATCTAAAGATATTATTACTCATAAACTTGGTATAGATGAATCTTTCAGGCCAATACATCAGAAGAGAAGGAAGTTCGCTCCTGAGAGAAACGTCATAATCCAAGAGGAAGTTGACAGGCTGCTCAAATCAAAGATGATCAGAGAAGTTAAGTATCCTCGCTGGTTGGCTAATGTGGTGGTAGTCCAAAAGAAGAATGGTAAGTGGAGGGTATGTGTAGACTACACAGACCTAAACAAGGCCTGTCCAAAAGACCCATTCCCTCTACCACATATTGATTCTATGGTGGACGCGACTGCGGGCACGAGATGTTGACTTTTATGGATGCATCTTCGGGCTTTCAACAAATTCAAATGGAACCATCAGATCAGGAAGACACGGCCTTCATGACTCCCACAGGTATTTATTGTTATATTGCAATGCCTTTTGGTTTACGAAATGCAGGTGCTACATACCAAAGGCTAGTCAACATGATGTTTAAAGACAAGCTGGGGGACACCATGGAAGTATACATAGATGATATGGTGGTGAAATCGAAGAAAGCAGAAGATCATCCCAAAGATCTTGAAGCCGCATTTGATATCCTGGACCAGTTCAACATGAAATTGAATCCTTCCAAGTGCCATTTCGGAGTAAGAGCCGGCAAATTCTTGGGCTTCATGGTTACTGAAAGAGGAATAGAAGCCAGCCCTGAGCAGATACAAGCTATTATAAACTTGAAGTCTCCAACAAATGTTAAAGAAGTTCAAAGATTGACTGGAAGAGTAGCAGCACTTAACAGATTCATATCAAGATCTTCCGAAAAGAGCAAAGAATTCTATGACATACTGAAGAAAAACAAAAAGTTCGAATGGGGTGAGAAGCATGAAGCAGCTCTGAACTCTTTGAAAGAATATTTGTCATCCGCCCCGCTTCTGATGCAACCAGTTAAAGGCGAGCCACTGTCTCTCTATCTAGCGGTTTCAGGCAGCTCGGTAAGTGCTGTGCTTGTGAAGGATCATGAGGGGCAGCAACATCCAGTATACTATGTAAGCAAAACATTGCTAGATGCTGAAACCAGGTATTCTTATTTAGAAAAATTGATTTTAGCCCTTGTCATGGCTTCTCAAAAGTTAAGACATTATTTTGAAACTCATGTTATTTATGTGAAAACTAACTATCCTATTAAGTGTGTTTTAAGAAAGCCAGAGATGTCTGGAAGAATGGCGAAATGGGCAGTTAAATTAAGTGCCTATGAAATCATATATGAACCAAGAACAGCGATCAAGTCACAAGCCTTAGCAGACTTTGTGGCTGATTTCAGCAGCGACATACTGCCAGAAGTTGAACTTGAGGTCAAGCAGCTCGAAGAAGCTTCAGGCAGCTGGGTCTTGTATACAGATGGAGCATCTAATGTTAGAGGTACAGGATTGGGTGCGCTACTGAAATCGCCACAGGGGGACATTATCCCTCTATCTATCCACTGTGAATTCAAGGCTACTAATAATGAAGCCGAATACGAAGCTTTAATTGCGGGATTACAACTCGCTAAAGATATGGGTATCCAACACATTCAAGTTTTTATTGACTCCTTGTTATTAACTAACCAATTTAATGGATCCTATGCAGTGAAAGGCGAAAGGCTAACCAAATATCTGGACCTTGTAAAACAATTAGCATTATCTTTTGAAAATTGCAGCATATCACAGGTACCCAGAGAAGAAAACGCAGAAGCTGATGCTTTGGCAAATTTAGCATCATCTTTAAGGATCCCAGAAGGTGTCAAGATTCCCATAACTCACATCCTGACACCAGCAATTGAAGAACAAGAAGTTAATGATGTTACAACAGATAAAGATCAAGAAATGACAGACTCCCAGGATCCTCAAGAATCCTGGACTTACCCTATTAGGAGATTTATCCAAGAAGGAGAAATCCCAAAAAACGAGAACTCCAGACTCTTCCGAACAAAGGTAATTCCATATTCAATAATAAATGGTATCTTATACAAGAAATCTCTTGCAGGACCATACTTGAGATGCCTCGAGCAGCCTGAAGCACATGCGGTACTTCAGGATATTCATGAAGGTGATTGTGGCAATCACACTGGGGGCAGATCACTATATTCAAAAGTATTAAGAACAGGATACTACTGGCCCACCATGAAGAAGGATGCTATGGCCTTTGTTCAAAAGTGTGATGCATGTCAGCGGCACGGCAACATCCTCCATCAGCCTGCTGAGCCGCTCCATTCAATATCATCTCCATGGCCGTTCATGAAATGGGGAATGGATATAGTTGGTAAGCTGCCTGTAGCACCTGGAGGAAAAGTCTTCATGCTGGCTATGACGGACTACTTTTCTAAATGGATTGAAGCCGAAGCTTTTGTTCAAGTTAGAGAAAAGGAAGTAATTTCCTTTATCAAAAGGAATATCTTAACAAGATTTGGAATTCCATCAGAAATAGTGTGCGACAATGGATCTCAATTTATTGGAAAAAGGACAACAAGTTTTTGTGAGGCATGGGGCATCAAGATGGTAACTTCAACTCCCATACATCCACAAGCTAACGGCCAAGCAGAATCGAGCAATAAGATTATCATCAATAACCTCAAGAAGAAGCTAGGAGACAAGAAAGGAAAGTGGGCTGAAGAGCTACCTTTCGTATTATGGGCTGACAGAACGACCTCCAAGAATGCTACTGGTCGAACACCATTTTCCTTAGTGTTTGGATCCGAAGCTGTAATTCCTACTGAGATGGTGATGCCAACTGCGAGAACAAGCCACCAGGATTTTGAAGCAAACAAACAGGAGCTCCTTGAAGATCTTGAAACAATTGAAGAAATCAGAGACCTCGCAAAATTTAGGATGGCAGCATACCAGCAAAAGATAGCCAAGTCTTATAACAGGAATCTCAGGATCAGAAGATTTCAAGTAGGAGATCTGGTACTCAGGAAAGCTTTTCAAAATACAACCAATCCGGCACATGGGAAACTCGCGCCTAAATGGGAAGGACCCTACCTGGTGGATTCAGAAGCTGGAAAAGGAGCATACAGGTTAGTTACTATGGAAGGTGAGCTGCTCCCAAGAGCTTGGAATGCAATTCACTTGAAGTTATATTTTATGTAAGTACTCTCTGGATCTTTTAAGCATATCAGAGAATCCTTGTCCATACTTCGAGAACCTCAGGTATGATTTTTACCCTTATTTCATTTTCACATTATTATTTTTGAAATATGTACTGACTTAGGCATCGGAGGGGTGTTAGCAAAACTAACACCCACCCCTCACCGAGCCTTGGAGTATTTTGTAGGTGCTCCGAGCGTCCTGCCATAAGCTAGAGGCTGATCACCTCTTCTAAGTCTAAAGCATTCTGAATGCTGTCAAAAGGTTTAGGAGGTTTTCACCTTCTCGTTCACTAATGGGAATCGCCAGGAGCGCAAGACCCTCGCCAGGAGCGCATGATGGTGACCTGTGGTTCAAGGTGGTGCGACCAGTCCATCTAAGGGTGGCTGATAATTTCATCACTGTTGGCCATAAAGTGCACTTCAAAATGGATGGCAGACGTGTCATCTCAAAGATTCTAAGGTTTTTGGCATTTTCATGTCAACAAAGGTTTAGACATATTCATGTCTCTCAAGTTTTGGGCTTGACCCCAGTTGGCTTAGTCCCAAGTATTTTTGAGCTTGTCCTCAGATTAGCAAAGGTTTTTAATGTTTTCACATTAACTAAAGCTTTAGACATATTCGTGTCTCTCGAGATTGGGCTTGACCCCAGTTTAACTTATTCACAAGTGCTCAAGGTTTTTAAGGTATTTTATGCCTTAAAATCGGAATTTCATCAAGTCTATCTTAAGGATTCCTAAGGATCCTTAGAGATCCTGACTACCTCTACGGTTGGAGTATTCTCAAACAGGTTATATTGATACTGCGTTTGATACGTATTTTTATTACCAAGTATTAGATGGCATCATGGTTTGTTAACATTGGCAAAATTTTAATAAACTTTTGAGTTTTTCAACTAAACTATGCTGAGCATCCTGTAGGATCCTCATTCAAACATTTTTCAAAATAATTAAAAGCATACACGGCACACCATGATGATCAAAATACCACTAAGTTATATTTATGCAGGAAATTAGAGAAGTTGACCCCAGGCTTCGTCTTGGAACCCAAGATCCCTCCACCTGTGGCCAACTATATTGTCTAAAGGAGCTTGGACTTCGCCTTGAAACTCAAGGTCCCTCCATCCAAGTCCCCAAAAAGAAAAAAAGTTAAACTACCATTGTTTACAAAAGCTTCACCACAAACATTGTTTACTGAACCTGAACCTGACCATGAACCAAACAAACTAAAAAAGCGGGCTCAGACCGTTGCATCGTCTTCATTGCCCAGCTTATCACCAGCAGCCTCCGCCTGCTCAACCTCCTTGCCCTTGCCCTTTTCCTTCTCAGCTTCCTTCTCGACCTCCGGCTCAGCCTCCTTCTCAGCCTTTTCAGGAGCATCTACCCTCTCAGCCAGCAGCTTCTTAAGGCTCACCTCCCAGTCCTTCACCGGCCAGCTCTCTGGAGTGAAGCCATCAGCCTGTGCAGCAGTTGCCATCTCAATCATGCACTCCAGCACGCTGATGGCGGCTGAAGATTGAGCATTCAGTTCGGCCTGCTTCAGAGCTTCAGCAGCCGCAGCCAGGGTTGCAAAAGTCGGCCGCCTCGGCCGATTCCTCGTCGTAGAATCGCAAGTCGGAGGGGTGCCGTCCCGACTTCAAAAAATCGGACTAAAAAGCGTTGACTTGGTCAACGATCTAACCTAAAGGGGTTTTTAACCCTAATCGCTCCTACAAACTGAAATCGGGCCTAAAATCGGATAAAGATGAGGAAAGCAAGTCACATCCCCAGCTCCGATGGAAGCATCCCCCGAAGATAAAGTTTACTTTTCTGGCTCCGATTGGGTTTTCAAACGCCGTTTGAAGAATCGGAAGCTTTACTTTACTTTTCTCAAAGCATCGGAAGTTTTACATCACTTTTCTGCTCCGATTGAAGCATCTCCTGCTCCGATTTCTAGTTCTGTAGGTTTCTAATTGTGTGTGGGTTTGTGTGTTCACATTGATTAATTAAGTATAAATATACCACAAGAATAACATTGGGGTTTGGGGAATTCCGAGGAATATAAAACTTATATAACTTTATATATTTATATATGTAGTTGTATATGCCGTTCTAAAAAATATATATATGTAGTTGTATATATTTATGTGTATAATTTTATATATTTTTATTTTATATTTAAAAAAATCCGATCCGACTCTTCCCGAGGAATCCCCGAGGAATCCGAGGAATCCCGCGAAGGATGCCGACCGCCTCGACTCCGACTTCCGACTTCCGCAACCTTGGCCGCAGCATCTTTCTCTTTGAGCTGCTTCTCATAGTGGCGAGCATTGCTGGCTGCGGCCTTGTTCAGCTTCTCAAGACGGAGCGTGGCCTGATCAAGTTTGAGCTCAGAGGCTTCAAGCTTCTGTTCAGCTGCTTCGAGCTTCTGCTCCAGGGCTTCCACTTTGCCTTCGAGGTCAATCACCTCGTGGCTCAGCTTGTCAATGCCCTGCACATCAGAATCAAAAAGGGAAGTGTTATAACTTTCATTTTTACATATTTCCCTATTATTAAACTACGACTTACAATGTTCACTACAGCCTGCAGTGAGAGCAGCTTATTAGCAGCTGCAACGGGAGGGAGATCATCGAAGCTGTCCACATTGATAGTGGAATCAGGAGCCTTGCGCTTCTTTGCAGAAGAAGTCTTGGAACGAGTGCTCGGAGCTCGGAACTTGGGGGCTGAGGTGTCAGTAGGAGCCTTGCTGCTGGTCTCCTCAGTTTTCTCCTTTTTGGCAATGAGCAGCTTAATGTCCTTGAAGGAGAAGTTGGAGGCCGAACCTGGAGCTTCATCATAGACAGTGAAGGATCAATTTCAGAAGAAATAAAACACAATTTAAAGACGGAAAGGGAACAATTAAATGAAAGTACCTGTCGACATGGTTCTTGAAGGGCTGAGAGATTGCTGAGAAATGCTTCTGGCACTTGAAACGTCCTCGGGCTGGCAGCTTCTTTCTGCTGCTGGGATGCTGAAAAGATCCTTAAGCTTCTTGGAGGATTCACGGGTTGGTTTTATCAAAGCTTCAAACTTGGGCGCTGCAAAGACAGAAACACAATCATATCAGTTACATGCAATGGAAGAGTATACGGGGTTAGAATGTTACTAAAACTCTTCCTACCCTTAATGACCCACTGGGTAGGAAGGTTCTCACAACCAGCAAGGCTACTTCGTTTCACAAAGAAAAATTGACGCTTCCAGTCGTGGTCGTTATGAGAAGTCCTAGGGATCATCTGAGCTTCTCCAGTTCGAATTTTCAAAACAAATCTACTGTTGCCGTGAGTGGCCAACCGGTAAACTTTACAAATTTCAGCAACTCCGATATTCAGATTATGGGACTGGTTCAAACTTTCGAGAGAGAACAGAATACGCCACACCATTGGCATGACTTGGGAGTAAGCAAGACCGGTGACAGAAAAGAAATCATTCACCAGTGTCGGAAACGGAAATGTCATGCCAAGAAGAAAAGGGTAGTTCAGAAAACAAACCCATTCGTCGGAGATGTGGTCGGCTTTCAAAGAAGGGTCGAAGGGACGAATTTCAGCTCCAGCGGGGAAACAGCAGGATCGTTTCAACAATGCGATCTTGCGATCGTCAAAATTGCAAGTTTCCTCCGCCGTCGCCGGGAGGAGACCTTGGTCAGTAAACTCGTCGGCCACTTGGTCGGAGACCGTGGCCGATGACGGTGCAGGATTTTTTCCCATGCTCAGAGAAAACGAGAAGGGCGGAATGAGAAACTAACCTGGAAAAGATGCGAGGAGCTCTAGGGTTTCGCCGAAAAGAAGATGTGGTGAAGAATTAAAGTGGTGAGAAGGTTATAAAGGGATAATCTGACGAGAACTTCGCTTGGGAAGTTGGGGCTAATTACTCCCCATCAAATCATAGTTACTTAGCGATAAGCCAGAAATTCAAATTTTCGACAGCTGTTTCGCATGCACCAACTGCCAAAAATTTGGGGGCAATTGTTGGTACTAGAATTCAGGAGACGATGAGCAGCTCGCATCAGCTCGTAGGCACTTCATGGTAAGGATCCTGAATAATATTTACTTACTAACGGTTGCTTCTCTATTGTTTGTTACTCGCAGGTTGACTTGGTCATTCATCACGTGTCCTAAAGACTCGGTCTATCAATAGAATCGTGGGTCAGTTGGGATTCAAACGGCTAGTTGGCGAACGTGGACTTAGTTGCTATTTTTTAGGAAAATTAGTTGCTATGTATTTCGTATTTAAACAGAGCTCTAGGCTTACACACACACACAATCTTTTCGATTACAATTCTCTGCAACACTTAGAATTCGAGCTCATTTACTTTGTAATCAGAACTTTCATTATATAAAAGTTTTAGGCGGCAGGTACTTTGAACCGGCCCCCGAGGTTTTTTGCCAGGCTCCTTGAGGATACTCAAGGATACTTGGATTTTCCCTCGTTATATCCTCGTGTCTATTCTAGCAGTTACATTTTCATCCTTATTTACATCAAACACGCTACCTCACATACAAAGTTTGATCAACTAATTGCTTAGGCAGTTTTTGACCAAAACACCAACCAATTGCTTTTTCTATTATATAATAATATGACATAATCATTGCAGCAGATCAAATGTAAATTAGCCTACCCAACCAAGAGACAAATTGTTGGTTTAGGTACCGTTTACCTGTCCGAAGAACGAAAATACATTCATGGAGTTCCACTCCAAGATGACTGTTACAAGGTGTCGGTTGATGAAGTTAAAGTACCGGCATCGTTTTTACCGTTTGAGGTAGATGATGTCAAAACAATGGAAAAAGCACTAAACAATTTTGTTCCTTGGCCAAAGAACCTTTGCCTTGATCAATCAAATGTTAGTTTCCTTTAATTACTTACCTTTCATAGTACATTATATTATTGTTCAAACTTAATTAGTTATCATTTATTAATTGTTTCAATTTTTCTGTATGAATGTTGTTGATTCAGGATCCAGTTCTTACTACACCAGTAGAAGAGAATGAAGATGAATTCGTCCAGGGGCAAAAGATGAAAAGAAAATTTATAACGAGAGACGACATCGTGAAGATGAAGAAATCTAAGAAGAATAAGGCCTAGGATGATTTAGATTAGGATCCATTTTATGTTTTTTTAACACGAGAATTTATATTTGTGGAACAATTTCAAATTTTTTTAATAGTGTATGCTAATGTTATTATTTTACATTTTGGTGTCATTTTTATGATTGTGTTTTATGTGACTAAAAACTACACAATTGTCACTTTATATTAACAATTGTGTATCTAAAACACAGAATCAGTCACACCGAATAATAAAACTGTGACTATAACTCTTTTACCGTCATTTTTGCATGTATCAAATGTGAATATATAGCAAATGCGAAAACTAATATTCAAAACTAATGTGACTAAAGCTATAACATAAGTGACACTTACAACTAATTAATGTGACTATAACATGTTTCAAGTCTCGTTTTTATTTGTTCAATGTCACTGTAAGGTATGATATGGTCACTCTATATTAACAACTATGTTATTATTAACAACATATAGTCACAATTTACGTAATCAATTAAGCCTAAAATACATAAACAGTCACATAGAAACTAATAGTGTGACTAAAAGTGTCTTAGGGTGATGTATTTATGTAACATATGTGACTAAGTGGGCATTTAATAACAAAAGCTTAAAAATAATGTGACTAAAGGTTAGCAAAAAATGACACTTACACATACTTAATGTCATTATAGAAATTATTCTAGTCATATTTATATTTCTCTTATGTGACCAAAAGGTATATAATGGTTACTTTATATAAACAACTAGGTCTTTAATTGTGACCATATACCAATCAATAGTCACTTTAAGAAATATTTGTGTGACTAAAAACTGTGAAATAGTCACACTTCAAACAATATCTACATAAACTATCATGATATGGTCACACATAACAAAAATGTGTGTCTCTAAAACCTACACAATAGTCACACCTAAATATTTGTTATGTGACCAAATGTTAACAAAACGTTACAGTGAACGTGAAAAATGTGACCACTTGGCAACATTATGTCACTAAAGAGATGTAATGGTTACTTTATATTAACAACTAGGTGTTTAATTGTGACCATTTTCCAACCAATAGTCACTTTAAGACATTTTTGTGTCACTATAAACTATGAAATAGTCACACTTTCTACTTTTTCTACATCAACTATCGTGATATGGTCACACATAACAAAATTGTGTGTCTCTAAAACCTAAACAATAGTCACACTAAATTATTAGTTATGTGACCAATTGTTAGCAAAACGTCACAGTGAACATGAACATCATGTCACCATTTGGGAACATTTTGTCATGACAAAATAAATAAGTGTTACTAAAAAGGGTTTATGATGACATTATTCGATAAATTCATTGATCCGGCAAGAAAAATCGCTAGTCTATAGTCATACTTTTTTATCTAAGGTCACATTTTATTCGTACCATACGGTCACTGAAATTCAATGTCACTGTATGTGACCTAAAATGGCGCGACTTTTGGTCACGGATGGGACGAAAAAAAAGTGTGACTAATCACTTATGGTCACACTTTTTTGGTGTCACCAAAGATCAGTTTTGTACTAGTGTTTGTTCATGGTGCAATGTACATCCGGAAACTGTAGTCATCTGTTGTTTGAATGCAAATTAGCCAAAGATGGGTGGAGCTTGATTCGCATTTGGTCCATTGATTTTATGTCAATTAACTCGGTTGAAGATCTATATCAGCGCCTATATGAGGCTCGTCTTTCCCCCTGAGACGCAAATACATTCACTTAATCATCGTTGCACATTATGGGAGGTTTGGAAGGTGAGAAACTCAAAAGAGTTTCATGGCAGGTTCACTCATGCAGGAAGAATCGTTGAAGACATAAAATCAAACACATTTTTTGGCTTAAGCATAGGGCAAAACAACCAGATCTAGTTTGGGAGTCCTAGCGTAATGTTCGTACCATCATTTAGTCACGTGGCAAGAATAAAATAATATTTTTTGTTTCTTATAAAAAACAACAAATTTATCATACGGTGGTCTAATAGGTTTAGTCGTGTGAGTTTAGGTAATGAGTTGTTGTTGAGTTAGTAGTGTAATATGTAGAGTCGTGTAATATAGATTTTGTTTATTTCTTTCATTTTTGAACTAAACGAATTTATTTAGCACAAGAATTGGTGATATAATGAATTTAATTAGCACAGGAGTTGATGATATAATAGATGGCTCCTGCTATATCCACCCGAGGATTTTACTAAAAACACCAAAACCAAACGGTCGTTTCAAGTGAAACGACCTTGAAACGACAGTTTCAACCAAAACGACCTTGAAACGGTCAATATAAAGGGACCCCCCCCCCCCCCCTGAATTTTAAGGTTTCGTCGTCGCAACACGTGGCGAACTGAAACGACCTTGAAACGACCGTTTGAAACAAAACGACCGTAGGAAATGGGTGAATTTAGTAAAACTTTGGGTGTCTATATAACAACTCTAATAGATACAGTAGTCTAACATAGCTTTTAGGTCATAGACTCAATACTTTAAGCATTTGAGTCGTTACATTTTGTTTTTTAATTTTCATTTTCTTTATGTACCATTGTAGCATTTGCCGTTAAAAAAAACAGTGTAATTGTTTTGTGTGCTTACGTTATCCCGTGTTCAACACACGAGTTTTCGATATCTAGTTTGAACAAAAGTTTGAAAATATGATTTGGAAAACTTTGAGAGCTTGTTAGATGTTTTATGATTCACGATCATTTAATTAGGCTGCATCACTTTATTTATGTTGCTGAGTGGAGGGCGTGGAATCATTTTTAACCATAACTTGTTGATTGTAGTAAAGTATGACAGGACACTGATATAGCACAACCGAGTGGTTGTCTACTTGTCTTACAAAAATATCCAACTTTTTCTATTCTAGATAAATATAATTGTTGTTCTAATGTCTACGGCTGCAATCAACTATATTGGCAATTGTCACTTTCAATCGTACATTGCAATTGCATACAATGGAAATTGTGATCGAGATTCGTCACCCATGTGAAGCGAATCTAGAGGTTTGAAATTTATAGATTAAACGGGTCCCACAAAATCTCTTCCCTATGTTAATTCAATTCAATACTGACTGATCCCTATCAATAATTGCTCCAACTCTAACCACCAGCAAAATTTCCCCTAATTTGGATTCTTTCACAATAATTCATGAATTTGGTATGGTTATGATTCAATCAACTCGGATCAGAACAGGGGAATACGATTCAGTTACGAAGAAGATTCACGTACAAATAAGTAACCCTGACAAGAAACTATGGACATGAGAACGATCACCTGCCGCTAATGCTAGCGGGTGATCGAACACCATTTTCACTGTTACCCTCGTCATCTATATTTTCACTAATCCTATGGTTGTGGCGGCTCATTTCAGAGCTTGCGTTGCTGCTTGTCGCAACAGGGGAATCAGAAGCACTAATCTTTCGACTTCGTGTCGGCCCTGATCTGACGCTGTACATAGAGGAAGCCGGAATTTTTGTCATCAATGGCCTTAAGTTACCGGGCAGTGTCCGCCTTATATCCTGCTCCAGGAAAATAAACCCCAACTCAATAACAAAAATGGATCAATATCACATTAGGATTAAAGGAACTAAAATGAAACATACCATATGCCTCATAGCCATGTCTAAAGATTTCTTTGAGAGTGATCTTCCAAAACCTGAGGTATCAATTGACGAAGATTTCCCGGATAAATTACTACGTGGTGATTGTTTGTCATCTTGTTTTGGTGGGACCAATTTGCGCATATTTACGACCCGTTCCACCATTTTCGTCCCATACAACCCTGGGCTCACGCTATCATTAGCTTTAGCATATGCACGGTTCAATGCAGGAGTGGGTACAGAGCTTCCACTCTTATGGTTCACACCGTTAGGAAGTCGACCCCTTGAAGGTGAACATGATTGCCTTCTTACCCTTCCGTTGGCCACAGGCTCAATAGATGAAGACCGACTACTCGGTGCACCAGCTCGACCCCTCATGGAGGAAATTGGTCTATCGGTAAGTGAGGTCCTTAAATTAGGCGGTGCATCAAGAGTATAACCTGGCATTTCATGTGGTTTCCAAGGTCTTGGTCTTGCATTGGGAGAACTCGCTGAGCTTGTGACAGCTGAAGATTTAATCAAAGGGGCAGATGTTTTCGTGACATTAGACGATATGGCTGGCCTTTGTGGTGGTGGTGGTTCACGTGGTGTGGGTTTGGTTATAGATAAAGATGGCCTGCTTGTTGGGGTTGATGATCTTGAAGTAGACCTAGCCATAGGAGTTGGTTTAGATGAAGACAAGATAGGGCGTGATGTGGGTGTAGAAGATCTTGGTCTAACGGCTGTAGTTGAAGTTGGTGTTGAAGATCTTGGTCTAGCGGTTGTACTTGAAGTGGGATTGTTTTTGGAAACCATGTTTGATATGGCTTTAGTTTGTGAGCCTAAAACTGGTCTACCGGTCGGAGTAGAAGGCCTTGAACCTGTAGCCCCTGAGGAGGATGGTCTACGGGGTCCTGCACTTGGCCCAGGAGATGCGGCTCGTGGTCTTGATGCCAGATTGTTCCTAACAGTAGCCTCTGGCTGGCTGCTTGATAACTATACCAAAAGTAACCAGATAAACAACAATGAAACATGAAAAAACCATAAACCAACCAGTAAGAAACCACAATTATTACTCTAGATTTTAATGCAGTTGGATGAACTTTATGAACTCCATTCCGGTAAAAGACAGCTTTATGTGATTCCATTTCCGGTGAAGGAAGAAAAGGAGTTCCCGGGGGCGTCAAAAGCCTGCAAATATGCAAGTTTTACATCACTAAAAAGATAATACACCACTCGATATCACTTCATGTGACGAAAAAGGTCATTTTTTGTTACAGAAACCACAATATATGAACATAAACAAACATATATTCCTGCGCAAGTGCAAACAAGCATATAGAAGTATAGGGCCACAATCTAATAATCTATACATATGACCACTAGCTTTAACCCCACAGAACAACTCGTAAAAGTTGAAAAAGTATAAAAGAAAAGTAAAAAAACAAATAAAAAGATTACCAATCATAATCATTCTTATCATTTTCAGAGTTAAGAAATTCATCAGCACCGGTTTTACGAACAGTTGTTGCAGAAGGCATACTGAATACAGGGAAACTTCCTGCTCTTGATCCTGCAGCATCAAAATATGATATCTAAATACACTTTTGACGATATTGAACAAAAAATCAGTATCAATTCATAACTACATATACAAGTGGAAATGGATATGTAGGGCACCGACACATGGGGGCAATGTTGCAGGGTACTCAAATGTCAAATACAATTCAAAATTATGAAATTCATTGATGTAAATATGCTTACCTAATTGAGATAACAAGTCATAATTAAATGCATAATTGTGAAACATGAACAGAATTTCGGAAAATTTATCAAATTAGTGAAATATACCTGGTGATGAATCGAATTCCGATTCTCCGTTCTGAAGAAGAAGATCATGACGTTCTTTTTCTCGTTTTTTCATCTCCAGAAATAACCCTAGCTCCTCTTCTTTATCTCTTAACGCCGAGTTCCGAAAACTCCCGATCAATTGCTGTTGCTGTTGCCGTTGCTTCACCGCCATTTCCTTTTCCGGCGCCCGGAAACTCCGATTCATCGTCACAATCGATGTAATTCAGGAATTTGCTAACCGTGAGACATAATCGACAAACCGAACAACAGAGTTCGTTCACAACATCGCAAAAAGCCTAATCTCCACCATCACAAACAAGTATTCGGAAATCCACAGCGGCAGATCTCAAAACGAGCTATAATGCTTCTAAATTTATAGCCAAAACCACGTTTCGAGTTCAGTTTTGTCGAAAAACACAAAGTCAGTCTACGCGTATGAAACAAGAACTTCAACGAAATCTGTGAAGCATTTGGTTTAATCCAAGCTCTGAACCATGAAATTAGGTAAGAATGGAGACGAATTTCACGACAGTATGAGAGAGAATTGGAGGCATGTTGAGTCAATTTCAGTCCATAGCAGGTGACACTAATGGGGAGGCAGAGTGACTTTCAGAGCAAGTATGGCTTGTGATCGGAGCAATATGCTACAGAAACTTATACTCTATGCAGTAAACGTTGTAACGTTATTTGGATTGTCTAATTGGAATCTGGAATAAAAGGATAACCATCAATTGAGGAATGTTACTTCATGAATGCGTTTTGAAATGAGAATATGAACAGTTCGTCCCGTAAACGTTTTCCTTGGGCCCTTTTCGGTCCTTCGAGTTTATAACTATTGCAAAAAATCACCTTAGGTTTAGAATGGTGTCAAATTTTATATCTTTAACGGCATATAGAATTATAGATTTGAATTAATGATAAATAAATGTGTAATTCACATCTAAAAAACAGGAGTAATGAACAAAATTGAGGTTCATGGTTGTTGATGAGTTGAAAAATGTGTGATTCGAGATTGATGGTTTATAGTTTGAAACATGAGGGGCCTACTTGTGCATATTCGCAATGTACAGGGACTTTTATGGAGCTCCTCTCACTTCAAAGCTACGTTATGGCACCAAAAAGGCTCAAGTTCAACTTTTCTTTTACTTTATTTATGTGTTCGTGAGGGTGCAAGTGTGGCTCACTGAGTCACTCCATGAATATTAGCTTGAGATTAAAATCAAAGAATTGAAACGAGTTTAGCGCAACTATTTTAGATTGAGATTATTTATGATAAGTAAGATTCTAAATTGAGTTTATCGAGACAAATGACTTTCATTTGTATTAAATTAAAGATGTACACATGACTAAGGTTATCCGTAGTGGATGGAGTCCCTTGTAAACGTTATGCGCCATGTGACGTCTACATCATCAAAATGGGTTCTATGACTAAAGTGGTGTAGTGGTAACCAATTTATAACCCCCTACCAATGATTACATAATTATTTATTTAATCATTTTTTATATAATTTAATATTAAAAACTAAAACATTAATAATAAAAAAACAAGATACGTTAAAAAAAGCTACAAGATTTTTTTAAAAAAAGTTACAACATTCATTAAAAAACACTTCAAACATGAAAAGTTAATAAACAAACCTAGATTCTTAAAAAAATAAAAATAAAAAAATCTAAAGTCCATATCGTTCCATGATATCCGCTCGAAGTTGCAACGCGAGGCTTCGGGCGGGTTCGTCTTCGGGGATCGATTTCATGAGCCTCTCCAAATCTTTTTCTTTTTGCCGAGCGTTAACGGCTTTGGCTTGTTGTCTCTTAATTGTCAACAAATCATCAAAACGTTCTTGCATTTCTTCATGGCGGACGGCATAGTCGGAGGATGGTGCTTGACTTGTCAATGAGGAGGTCGTTCGTTTCGCCTTCGCCTTTGCCTTTACCTTGTCCCTACCCTTCACCCTAACAAGCTCGATTTCGACACCGTCGTCTTAATCGTTCACATCGTTCAAATCAAATGCCCGAGCGTCGAACATATTAGGGGAGTCGGTAGCGGCGACGGAAGACGACGTTTTTTATTTTTTACTAGGTCGTCTTGTCGGCCTTGAGAGATCCGATTGATTCATCCACTTTGGTGCATTGTAAACCACTCGCCAAGCCTTGAGGTTGTTAAACGCCGGTGCATTCGCTCGATACTCCGCCAACGCCACTACGATGATGTCGGTGTCGTCTGTACCGCTCGGTTGACCACTTTTAATCCGACCGTATATGGTGGAAAAGGATTTCATCCACTTGTTCATTTCCGTCCATTTTCCCGAGAACGAATCTTTAGCTCGGTATGGCTCCCTTTTCATCTCATCGAAAAAATTTTGACGTATCTCCGACCAAAAAGTCACAGGGTCTTGACTATTTAAAAAAATAATAATTTGTGTGTACTAATTTTTTAATTTTAAAAAGTATATTATTTACCGTGAATGGGATCCTCCGACGTGTCAAGCCATGCTCGAGCTAGTGTCACCTCCTCCTCCTCGGTCCAATGTTGCACAAATTTCCGTTGTCTCGGTTCCGCGATGTCTTTTTTCTTGTGAGATCTCCGTTTTCTCGGTCCAACCGGCGCCGCCTCCTCTTGCGTCTCCGGAACCTCCTCGGGTTCGTCCGGGGAAACCACAACGGGTTGTGGAGACGGACGGGAAGGTGGGGTGGGAGATGGAAAAGGTTGATACGGTGAATAACCTTGGCTCGTTTGAAATGGTGCGAAGTTTTGTTGCGAGTACGAGTTGAAGCCGAAGTTTTGGTAAGGTGTAAAAGGTGGGAAGGCTTGTGGCGGGGGCGTCATGTTCGCAACAGACGTGAACAAACCATCGTCCCGCGGTTGTTGCTCGGGCTTGTTTGTTCGCCGCGGGGCTTGGAAGCGCGGGTTTGAAGAAGATTCGCCACGAGGAAACATCTTGATTGTAGTTTGTAGAAACAATAACAACAACAACAACAACAATAACATACCCAGTGAAATCCCACCCAAAGGGTAGGGTCTGGGGAGGGTGGGAGGATGACAAACCTTACCTTTAACCCGAGGGATAAAGAGGCTGCACCCAAAGAGACCCCCGACTCGAAAAGCATCCAAACACGAAAAACAAGCCACAAATAAAGATACTTACCACATATACAAAGTCAAGTTCGACTAAAAGGAGAGACTCAAAAGTAGACCCAAAAGCCAATCAGTGCAATTAAAAACTATGGTTGAGGGAAACAAACACAAAAACACACATACACCCAAGACAATTAGCAAGATAGACAACCACACGAGCGGGAAAAGGGGGGCCCTAAAAAAGACAAGCCTAGAAGTCCCTAACCTTTATCCTACGTCGCCAAGCTCCCCTATCACTGATCATGCTCTCAGAAAGGTGCAAGTCTACTAAATCATGCCTAATCTGCTCCTCCCAGGTTAGTTTAGGCCTACCTCTATTCATTTTCCCCTCCACATATAGTCCTTCTACACTCCTCAGTCCTCATAGGTGCCGACAACGGTCTCCTCCTCACATGCCCGAACCATCTCAACCTCCCCTCCCTAATCTTATTTGAGATACGCGCTACCCCTAGTTTACCTCTAAACGTCTCGTTCCTTATCCTGTCCAACCTCATGTGGCCACACATCCACCTCAGCATCCTCATCTCTGCCGTCTCTAACTTTCGCGCTTGAGTCTTCTTGATTGCCCAACATTCCGTGCCATACAACAATGTCGGTCGAATCGCCACCCTATAAAATTTTCCTTTCAATTTCACAGGGAACATTTTGTCACACAAGATACTAGATGCTGCCCTCTACTTATAAAAGTGGGAGGATGAGTGGAATAAGTGTGTTAAAAAGATGGATGAAAGTTAGTATATATATAGTATGTAAAATAGGTTGAAAAAATTAAAAAAAATAAAAATAAAAGCATATGACCGTTCAACGGTCAAAAAATTGAATGTCAAACATCCTCCTCACGACGCCATCTACGTAGTGCTCCCCACCCATTTGACTAACATGGCGCCCCGGGAGGTGGTTAGGGGCGTTATGGGGGGGGGGGGGGCGCCATGTTAGGAAAAAGGTCCCATAACGCCCCATTACGGATAGCCTAAGACAAACCCAAAAAAATGGTTGCTGTAACTTGCACGTATAGCTTCAAAAATCTATAGCAAAAAAAAAACAAAAAAAAAATTAACACTATAGCGAAGCGAAGGAACCGTACCATAATAAGACAAAAAAAAACGATGAGAACTGTAGCAATAGGTTAAACTTTCTATAATATATAACTAGGTTAGTTACCCGTGTACTATAAGGGCTGAGTTTATTTTAGATACATATAAAAAGCGGTTAATATAATCAAATTTATTATGTTTGATAAATTCTTGATTAGTTTTCTTAAGGGTGGGGGGGGGGGGGTATGTCTCGGCATCCATCTCGGCGTGGCTCGGCAACCACACCGCCCCCATCGGAATGCTCGGCATCGGCGTGTAACACCGCCCCTTTCGGCGAAAACTTGCTGAAGATTGACGACCAAAACTAGCCTTTTTTTTACTGTTACCCCCTCCAACGGCTAGTTTTTACTTTTTTATTTATTCAACAAAAACCCTATAAAAAGCCAATAACACTTCAATAATTCTACACCTCTACTTCTCATTTCTCTCAAACACAAAACAAAAAAAAAGGAATCACTCTCTCATCACCTTCATGGATTCAAGGAAGAACAAGTCACCGGCCACCGGCAACAAGAAATTCCGACCGAAAGTGCGGAAAGATAAAGGTGAATATTCTAACATTCCTCAACTAAAACTACACCCACAACCCATATTCTACTCACAACCACCACCTCCACCACTATCACAACCCGATTTCTATCAACAACAATCTTTTGTTGATTTAGTGCATGGTCGGTATGGACCACAACCATCTTTGAAAATGCGTGAGCATCGGATCGTCTACTCGATCTAGCTAATCGGACATCGAAACGTAATTAATCGATTGATTTATTGACCAACGAAGAACAATTACAATCAGTAAACACTCAGAATACAGACTCAGAGAAACACACTCAGAAACACACACTTAACAGTAATCTCGCACGCTCAGAACTACCTATTACAAAGACCAAACACCTATATATACACAGCTGGCCGATCCCTGTCCGAACCTCAGGTTCGGCCAGTCCGAACTCCAGGTTCGGAACAAGTTCGGCCAAGCCTACTTGAACTTGATCTTGTACATTGCTTGATACTTCACACGATGCACATATCAGGTATCAACAAACTCCCCCTCGTCATGTGCAGTATCTCTTCAACATCATCAATATTGTATCTTCAATAAAGCTCCCCCTCAAATGTAGATTCCATTTGTTCAATGAAATGAATCTTCAAACAAACTCCTCCTCAACTCGATCGTAGCTTAATCTTGAATACTTGATGACATTTTACAGTATCTCTGGTCTTTCATCAACATCTTCAGAAGACTTGAAGTTATAATATCTTGCACATAGCAACCTGCTTAAACATTTAAATAATCTTGGTGCAAAACGTCTATTTGAGACTCCAAGATATGATTTTGAAAAATGATTTGTATCACGTGTTGATCAGATCGAATATGAAGCAGAAACAAAATCTTTTTGATTTTTCAAAGTTTATGCTAAAACACACCAAAAATCTTTTTGGTCTTTTCCTGAAATGAAATGAAATCACAATACAGAATCAAACACTATTTTTGGTATGAGAAAGATCACTATATGGGATCATATTGGTCATAACGTACTGAACTACACTTCAATTTCAATTAATCGAAGCACATAAGTCATGCTGATTGCTGGTATAATTTGTCCAACTTAAACTCAGGTAGAATCATACTCATAACATCTGGATATGTTAAGATACTGATTAGATTTGCTTTGACCAGTGTATCCTACACTATCAGACATACTCAGACAATTTCTGTTTTTCTTTCTTTTTCCTTTTGTGTGATAACACTTGTGATTTTTTACAATAGCATAGTATTTTCCATGATATAGTCAATTGTGTTCCATGCAAAAATAAACAAGAACGTTAAATCGTCTACCTTAAGGTCGATCTTTCGATACGCAGATGAGGCCTCGGATTTAACAAAATAAAAATAAAAACAAGTTGAAATTGTATAACCCAACAACAATCAGGTCGGTACTCCCGTACACGCAGAGAAAGTCCGATGAGTTATACGAAACACCAAAAAAAAATAAAGCAGAACGTCAAACGAACAACAATCAGGTCGATCTTTCGATACGCAGAGAAAGTCCGATCGTTTGACAAAATAAAGAAAATCAAACAAGTTTAAATCTTCGCAAAAAGAACACATGTATACACAGTGACTTCTCAATTTGAATTTCACACTTATTTTCCTTTTTGTGTCATGAAATATGCATCAAGATGTTATCCACATAGTCAAGCATTAGTATTTAGTGTATATCACATCTGAATATTTTCTGATTTGCCGAGCCTACCAAGCATATCAAACAATGATCTTATGGCCCTTTCATCTACTCTATCCATGAGTCAGATACGTAGGCCAATGTACCATCATTTCCCAATGATCAATTTCTCACAATTTTTAACCTTTTTTTTTTTGCATGTATTCACTTTCCTTCATTATATATTTGGCATGTAAACAAGACTCTATTTTTGACTTTTTTAGAAAACTTGTAAACAAAGAAAAATGATCAAGCAACACGGATACTTTGCAGATTTAGAATTCAGAAAATTTGCAGGTTAGAAAGATTTATCATTAAATTTAAGTTAAGCAGAATACTCCTCCATCAACAACTTTGCAATCGTCAATAGGTCTTCTAGAAGTACCTGCACACTGGTCAAACTAATTAGTCCAAAAATGACCCGAAGCGAATTGCTTCTGGTCGACCAGTGTCCTTGTTTTGTTTAGAAACCACCTTAGGTTTCCATTGTTGTTGTTTTGGTAATTCAGTTTTTGATGAAACAATCACAGGTGACTGTGATGATGAACCTACACTTTGAACCTTTGAAAACATTGGAACAAAACGTTTTTGTTTATGAAAGAATGTAGGTTCAACGTCATCAAAAACTCTGCCTTGTTCATCAAAGAACTTTGTGTTGGCAGGTTTACCAAAAACTGGTTTCTTATGAAACCCTTGGGGTGAATCAGAAGGTGATGGACAATCCTTTGCCATATGCCCTGATCAGCGGCAAATATAACAGATTCTTTTCGTTTTGTCCCATCTTTGATGTACGTGCGAAGAACACACATGAATATCTCGAACACGATCAGAATGAGAATCATATACCTGATGCCTGTGATCATGTACCCATTTGGATGTAGGGCTTCGAGATCGAGAACTTTCAGAAGAAATATTAGCTTTCACAAATACTTCAGCAATCTTCCGAGCATCAACACAATGAAGTGGAAATTCTTTATCAGAGAAAAGCTGATCAGAAACTTTGAGCTTGTAGAATCGCTCAGGTTGAACTTTTTCAGCTTTAAATACATCCTTCTTCACTTGCTTCAGCTTCAATTTCTTCAAATCTTGAGATGATGATTCTTGAGCCTTCTCAGCTTTATTTTTCATCCCGTGAAAACCCAATCCTTCATGCTTTCTAGAAATCTTCTCCTCAGGTGTAAAATGTCCATTCTTCGCTAAAAGAGAAAATTCAGCTTTCACTTCAGTCACATTCTTCTGATCATAAAAGATCCTTTCATCAAATCCAGATTGTGACTTAAGCTTGTCACTTGAATTAGTCGAATTCTCATTATCAGCTGAAGATGAACCAGATACAAATTTTGGAGCAGGAGAGACCTCAGATTTCTTTTCCTTCTTTTTCTTATTCTTCTTGTTTTTCTTTTTCGTCACAACTTTCTCATCCTCAACAGTAGACAATGAAACTTTTGAATAATCAAATTCATCAACTTGTTCCTTCACTTCTTTCAAAACTTCTTTGATATGAGCAGGGGGTGATGCAGTCTTATCAAACATTTTCTCAAAATTTGCATCAGTAGCTAAGAAGCTTGTGAAAACTTGGGAATTTGAAACATTGTTAAGCAATTGATTAGCATCCAGAACTTGAATTTTTAGATCAGAAATTTTCTATTGAGCCTCAGCAAATTCTTTTTCTTTAGCAATCAATCGCTTTTCAACCTTGTGAGTTTCAAATTTTTGCAGGCGAAGATTATCAAGGCCTTCAAATAATTCCTTCTTCAACTTATCTTCATTGCGCTTTTGAATCTCCAAATTTGCTTCTTGAACTTTATTGACACGAACCAACTCTCGCTTCTCATCCAACAACTTTCCCATGTCAACTTGATACGCTTCAATCTTAGCAGTTGATTCTTCAACATTCTTTGTAAGCAGATCAAGCTTAACTTTTGATTTATCAAACAAATTCGTGAAATCAGAAGCAGTATCCTCCGCTTCATCCTTCCATTTCTTGACTTCTTTTATCAACTCATCCATTTCTTCACAGATCTTAGCTTTTGCAATTTCAACATCCCTTTTATCTTGTTTAGAAATTTCTAAAACTTCATTCAGCAATTTGATCTCTTTAAGCAAACATTCATTCTTCATACCCAATTCCTTCTCATTTTCCTTAGAAACTTCCAACTCCGAACTAATCATTTTGAAATCAGTAGTAACTCTTTTGACTTCTTCAACTAAAAATTCTTTTTCTTTCATCAATTTTTTCTTTCATCAAGGATTCAATTTTAGATTCAAATTCCTCATTCTCAGCAGGATCATATGAACTCGAATCAGAATAATAATCATGTTGGTCATGTGTGACAATTAATGTTGATGTATCATATCCAAAATGTTGACCCCAATCATAAACACCATCATGATGTGCCGTCAAGGCTGTTGTCTTGCTTGTGTTACTAGTAGATGGTTGAGTAAAACCAGGCTTGGGTGATTGAGTAAAACCAGGCTTGCTTGCATGAGCTTGTTGACAATCTTTGGCAAAATGTCCAAGTTGCGAACATTTATAACATTTTAACTTAGACTTGTCAAAACCCAATTTATCACCAGAAAGATTTCTTCCATGTTTCTTGAAGAACCTCTTCGATCTTTGAAATAACATAGCATATTGCCAAGATATATCCAATTCAGTTAGTTGATCATCATCAAGTACATCAAGATCATCGCTGGTTAACTTTGCATCAGCAACATTCTTGATAATCAAACCAAAAGATGATGAAATCAGTGCAGAAATCATTTTAGCACAATCATCTGCTGATTCAGCAGAAAAAGCATTCTGACTTGAAAATTTTGGAATTGTAAAACTACAACCCGTGAAGACTTGTTCAGAATTATCAGAAATTCCAGTCAAGAAAGCTGTACTAGGTGCAGAACTCAGACTTGGTTTAGCTTTAGCATTCATGCTTGCCGTATTCTCACCATGATACAACTCAGGATTTTGCAAAGTAGTAGTTGACTTCTTTGACTTTACATTTCCATTTCCCGAGCATGAAGTTTTCCAGTAAGCTCGTGAAACGTCATTGTAGAATAATCTTTGTCATGAGTGAGCAGCAAAACATAATTCTCCCACTTTTCAGGTAAAGCTTCCATAATCTTTTCTTTCAAATCAGCATCAGATTTCTCAATACCAACTATCTTTAATTCACTAATAAGATGTGAAAACCGTGAAACGATAGCAGTAATATTCTCATTTTCATAGTTTTGAAAATTATCAAATTCTTTGTTCAATACTTTCTTCCGACTCTTCTTGTAATCATCATTACCCTCACATCTTGCTGAAAGAGCATCCCACAATTGCTTTGATTTCTTACAAGTGCTGAATTGATGTAACAATTCGGTAGGTAAAGCCATTGTAAGATAACCATAAACTTTCTTTTCAAGCTCATAACTTTTTCTTTCAGCAACATCAAAATCTTGAAGTTCCTTATACTCTCCTTCTTCAGTTGGTCGTTCATACAACTTTCGATCGGAATCCATAAATCAATATCATTTGTGCTAATGTATGCAGAAAATCGTTTCTTCCAATTTTGATAATCTTCTAGCTTCAACAATTTGGGAACTTTCTGACTTGTTCCGATTTCATTATCAAAATTCAACATGGTTTGCATCGCACTTTACATTGCAGCAAACGCTTAAAATTCTGTCATCGTTTGAAAATTTTTAAAATCTGTCGGCCGAACTTGCTCCGAATCTATCACTGATCTCCGAACTCCGTCCGAACCTAAAACCAAAGTCCGAACTCTGTCCGAACTTGCTCCGAAACAAGATCAACAGTCCGAACTCCGTAGTACCTCCGATCTAGCTCCGAACCTTTAAACACACCGAACCTCGACCGAGACAACTCCGAACACTGACCGAACGTTGACCGAACTCGACGTTCGGAGCAGTTACTCCGAACCTGACCAGGTACCTCCGAACCTTGACTTCATTTTTCTAAAACGCGCAAAATGGATAGATTTTGACGAAATTCGTTACAGTGGATCAGAAAAACCGATAGAAAATGGTTTAGGAGCAGATTTGACACAAAACACTCGATAGAATTGATGAACAATCACGAAAACAAACTCGAGAAACACTAAAAACGCTCCAAAAGTCCAAAAATAGCAACCATAGATCAGTAGAGTGAACCAGAAAGCTCTGATACCACTTGAAAATGCGTGAGCATCGGATCGTCTACTCGATCTAGCTAATCGGACATCGAAACGTAATTAACCGATTGATTTATTGATCAACGAAGAACAATTACAATTAGTAAACACTCAGAATACAGACTCAGAGAAACACACTCAGAAACACACACTTAATAGTAATCTCGCACGCTCAGAACTACCTATTACAAAGACCAAATACCATATATACCCAGCTGGCCGATCCCTGTCCGAACCTCAGGTTCTGCCAGTCCAAACTCCAGGTTCGGACCAAGTTCGGCCAAGCCTACTTGAACTTGATCTTGTACATTGCTTGATACTTCACACGACGCACATATCAGGTATCAACAATCTTTTTACCCGCCACATTCATCGCAAGTTCAACATCATCAATCAATGTATCAAAATACCCAATACCGTGAACCACGACGTGTTGATCTTGACTCCGAATCGAAGGAAGTCGATGAAGAAATTGAGATAGAAGAAGAAGAGGAAGGGGATGGAGACGAAGCCGAGAGGCAAGAGGATGCCGGCGAAAAAGAAGAGGAGGAGGCTACACAACCCGTGAAGGGGGGGGGGGGAGAAAAAGAGGACGTATTGGTCTCCCGAGGAGGAAGTGCTTTTGGCGCAAGCCTACATTTACGTGAGCGAAGATGGAAAAATTGGCGATCAACAAAAACATGAATCTTTTTTGAACCAGATCCTCGGACATTTAAACGGTTTGAGTGGACGTGATACCAGTCGAACAATTCACATGGTTAACACAAAGTGGAATAACTTGAACAAGGCTATGACGAAGTTCAACGGGTTGCACACTCAAAATGTATGTATATTTTATATTTTTTTATAAACTTTATTTTTTAATATAAATTAATTTGTTTTTTTTAATTATAGACACATGCACGGGCTAGTGGTGCGAGCGATATTGACATTTTTGATAAGACATTGCGGGATTATCAACGCATCTACGATAAGAGAGGTTTCACGCATGTGGACGCTTGGAAGGTCGTGAAGGATCACAAGAAGTGGCTTTCACCACTATAAAAGGTTGGTGGGCTTGAGTTGAAATGACAAAGATATCGGCTTCGGGCGAGTACACAACGTCAAACGAAGTCGACTCGGCCCAATTGCCGAGTCGTTTGCCCGACTTGAACGAGAACTGGATGCCGAGCCACCAACCACGAAGAAGAAGTGGAAGCAAGAAGTCAGGTGTGTAGGAATATGATCACGTATTAATAAGCGTATGTCCGGAAAGTATTTAAGCCTACGGGGTTACACGTCTCGACACTAATGTATTTGTATTAATTAATTAGTTAATTAATATTTTCACGAACATTTAACGAGGAGTCGTTAAAAACTAACGGTTAATTGTTAACAGGGGTGTTAGTTGTAATTAGAGAGAGTTATAATTGGATTACAATTGAGAGAAGGCTTTGAGATAGGGCCTTAGGCCGATTTCGATTAGGGCTCCCTATCTCAATCCTTAACTTGTTTTCCAAGTCTCAAAACACTATAAATAAACCTTATGGGTTTAAGGTTTAGTTGTTGATTTTATCTGATAAAGTGAAAACCCTAAACTCTCTCTCTTTCCTCTCTAAAATTCGGCAATAAGAAAAGAACCCAGGGGGTTCGATTTCTTGTGTGGTTCGACCAAAGCCTACATCAAGAGGAGTTCGTGATCAAGTACTAGCATACGTACATCGGTGTATCGTGTGTGCGATCGTAGAGGGATTTACTTCAAATCCTAGAAGATCTTCTCTTGCCGAGCTAAAAAGGTACACGTTGTCTATCCGGTTAGTTAGATTAATTCATAGGATAAAATCCGCTGCGTACTCGTGTTTAAATCGATAGTGGTTATATAACCCAACAGTGGTATCACGAGCCACCTATGATTTTAATTAATTACCGGAAACAAAAACTTGGAAAGGGGGTAACCAAATCAAGATTCTAGCTTTTCGATCCACTTAAAATCGTGTTTTACAATTGGAAAAAGGTTTCACAAATTGGTAAAAACGAAAAACCCTAATCCTGATCGAAAACCGGTTCTCGACCCGTGGCTTGGTTCCCAAATTGAAAACTGCTTTTCGACCCGTTTTTTCGATCGAAAACCCTTGTTTTTCGATCGTAAACCACACTTTTCGATCCGAAAACCTTGTTCTCGATCGTGAAACTGTTTCCGATCGAGTTCAAATCTTAAACTGTTTAGGACCCGATCGAAAAGTACCCGATCGAAAACCCTAGTTCCGATCGAAAACCCTAGTTTCGGTCGTAAACCCCATTCCGATCGGAAACCCTATCGTAGATCGTAAACCCCATTCCAATCGGAAACCCGATCGAAATCTATATTATGGATCGAAAACCTCTAGCCGAATCGGAAACCCTAATTTTAGGTCTAAAATTTGATTTTTGTGATCTAAAATTAAGAACCCAAGTTTTTGTTAATTGATAATCAACATGTTGTACCTTTAATTTTAAATGTTAAAAGAAAGTAAAAACCATGAAGTTTCATGCAAATCGTTCATGGTTATTACTTAAATCAAAGAGGATTAAAATTAAAATTATGTTAGATAATTAGAAACCCTAAAATTATGTGATTATTTGTGATAATTGTGACATAATAAAAGGTTTTATTGCAAATTTATTTTATGAAAATCGAAATTTGCTAAAATATCTATCGAGATATGATTTTGTTTATAAAATAAAATTTGTGTCCTAAAACTCAAAAGAAACACCGGCTCACCCATTTGAACACACTCTAAGAGAGGTATAAGTCGGGTCGCCATGCTTCCCTAAAGTGGGTAGGTTTTTAATTGCAAAAGTGCAAACCTCACCCCTACGCTTCTTTGTGTGTTGCAAATGGAGCTACCGAGCTCTTTTGATTTGGAAGACAAACTAAGAATTTTATAAACACATTAGTGTGTTGAAGATGTGCATGAATCTTCACACATAACATTTTTGATCACACATCAAAAAAATTTTGACCCAAACCAAACTTAAGTCTTTGCCATCCAACTTGAAAAGGACACTTGTGGATGTCATCTTACTCATTGGTACACAATGGTAAAATGGCATTTACATGGCAAATTCCCACTCATTGGTACACAATGGTGGACAATTTATGCGTTCTTAGTTGGACGACTTAAAGCGAGCTAGGCGGTTAGACCCTTGGCCCGTGGCAAAAGATGGGATGAAACATGACTACAAATTACTTGGTGCAAGATTCACAAGTGTTATTTGTAGGTCCCATAAAATCTTGGAATTGTACTTAGAGTACAATTATTGATTGTCACTTACCTTTTGAGTGCATCATTTCTAGCAGATCAACTGATGAAATGATGGCATGTCAATTGGATCCTAGCCTTAATAAGCTTAATTGTTTAAAAGTGTTTAAACATTGGGTAATTAAATTTATTACGGAAAAGATTATCGAAAATACTGATTTTTGAACTTAATATGTTTTGTAGATGGCAACAAACCCTCCTCAAAACAATGTTGGTCATGCTTTTCGTCAAATGTTTGAAAGAGAAAAGCTGAATGGATCTAACTTCAATGACTGGTATCGTCAACTAAGGATCATCCTTAGAGTTGAACGTAGGACCGATGTCCTTGAAAATCATTGGCCGACCGAGCCAGCTGCTAATGCTTCTGAATAAGAGAAAGCGTTCTACAATACAGAGTATAGCAGATACGATGAGGTTGCTTGCATGATGATCTCGAGTATGACTCCCGATCTTCAGAAGCAATACGAATTTCATACACCTTGTGATATGATCAAAGAGCTAAAGAAGATGTATGAAAAACAAGCCGGTGTTGAATTGTTCGACCTAGTTGTGGAACTCCACGACTTGAAGCTTGAAACTGGTAAATCGGTCAGTAGTCATGTGCTCAAGATGAAGAGCTACTTTGACAAATTGGAATCGCTCAATTATGGGTATAATCAGGCTGTGGCAGTTGGCATAATCCTCAAATCTCTTACGAAGGATTTTGAGGGTTTTGTGCGCAACTACAACATGCATAGTATGACTAAAACTATACCTGAGCTTCATGCTATGCTTGTCGAGTATGAGAAAACGATTCCTAAGAAGGCCACTGAAACACCCCAAGTTCTTATGATCAAAGGGGGAAAGATCCAAAAGGCTAAACGACCGCAAAAGGCGAAGGGCAAGAATGATGGTAAGGGAAAAGGCAAGGTAGTTGCGCTTGTTCCTAAAACCAAGCAAACCTCTCCGGCCGCAAAAGAGCATCCGGCTAAAGACCAGATCTGTCACCATTGTGGTGAAGTTGGACACTGGAAGAAGAACTGTCCTACCTATCTAGCTGAGTTGATGAAGAAGAGAAAGAATACTAGTGGGACTAGTACTTCAGGTATCTTCACAATTGAATTATTTTCCTTTTCTAAGTGTGATTCATGGGTGTATGACACTGGCTGTGGAACTCATATCTGTAATTCGTTACAGGGTCTTAGAAAGAGGAGGAAACTGAAGCCTGGAGCTTTGCAGTTGTTCGTGGGAAATGGTTTGCCAGTAGTTGTGGAAGCTATAGGAGAATATCATTTAATTCTGCCTTCTGGGTTAACTATTGTATTAGACAATTGTCATTATGCACCTTCTATTACTAGAGGTGTTATTTCAGTTTCTTTATTGAAAAACCAAGGATTTATTAATGCATTTAATAATATCGGTATTTCAGTTTCTAAAAATAATGTTCATTATTTTGATGTTATTCCTTGTGATGGTATTTATGAAATTGATATGCGTGGTTGTGTTTCAAATAATTCAATGTACAATGTGTGACAATCCGACTTTTCAGGTCACTTTCTGACATTAACTGAACGTAAAAAGTATTAAATGTTGTGTGAACATTTATGTGCTTAACTATGTTGACTTGTTGACTTTAGCATTAGGGTTTTGTGTGATCAATCACTACGAGCATGCACGGAAATTTAAACGTTTGATATTCTATGATTTCACCTTATGATTTTATGTGATATATTTGTATATATTTCACATGTATTATATTAAATCATAGATTTATAATTGTGATTTTATGTAAACATAAATTATATATTTATAGACTTTTAGTCAAAACTTTATGAGACTTTAAGAATATAGGTTATGATTTAAATAAATAATTGAGGAATTATATTCTATGATTTTATGTGAATTTAAACGAAATTTATATTTCTTATAAACGTTATACGATTTGTATATTTTGACGTTCCTCGTATACTCGTCGTTAGAAACATTCCCCGTTAACTCTGTTAGAGTTAGTTAGAGATTTATAACCTTGAGGGACCCTTTTTGCCAATTCCTAAACCTCTTTTCTACTACAAAACCTTATGTGGTTATTTCTGTAATTAACCAAATCCATTTTCTGCATTGTAAATTCGTGAGGGACTAGAAATGTCAATTGACCATTCTCGTATTTATGGTGATGAATTACCAGCGAGTAACCGTCGACCCATTCTCGACCGATTTGAATTCGGCAATCAATTTCCGATCGGTTTCAACTGACCACCGATCATTAGGACTAGTTAATTCCCAGAAATCATTTGTTAGCCTCAAGTCACCCTCTCTCTCGTATCTCTCTCTCTCGTTTGTTTTTTTTAGTTTTCCGGCGATCCACCAAAAACCCACCGAACCACCACCATTCGACCTCATTCTGATCACCACTGTGGTCGCGAGTTTCTGAGGAGTAACCTGGTGCAATCGGAATTAGATTTCGTGTTAGTGCTCGGTGTTCGCGGCTAAGCTTCGGGTTCGTTTTCGGCGTCTAAAACTCGTCGTCTCTCATATCTAATTCAAGGTAATCATCTTTACATGTTAGTCACACATTGTTACGTGTTTTATTTGAGTTTTGCGATTTTCCGGCGACCGGAACAAGGGTTCCGATCACCGGAGTGCTAAGGGAAGAAGATGACACGCGCCGGTAATAGGTTATATATTTTGTGTACTGAATCTAAACCAGACGCCAAGCTGGCACAACTGGTTTAAGCGCTGGGCTGTAACGTCGAGGTCGCGGGTTCTAAACCCGGCCTCTGCGTTTTCTTTTTCTGTTTTCTCTTTTAAACCCGTTTCTAGCCACCCTTGCTGTATAAAAGACTTTGTTCCGGATTCGTAAACAAAAGGCAGCCTTGGCCGAATGGTTTGGGTGTTGTGCTGGGATTGGGGAGGTCGCGGGTTCGAACCTTGCGACCTACATGTTTTTCTGTTTTGTTTTTAAATGTTGTTCAAGGGGTGGATCAAACTAAAACTTGTTTAAAACAATTTCTTAAGAATGGGTAAACCCATAAAAATTATAATTGAGACATTTAAACCTCGTAAATCATATTTTTAGTTATAAAACATGTTTAACTTGTCAATTTAAAGTAAAAATATAGTTTTTAAACATCCATGTATATATTTCTTGAGATAAAACTTTGGGTTTATCTAAAAAGGATAAATATATATATATATATATATATATATATATATTCATTGTGTAAACTATTATATATATATATATACAAGACGTTGGATTGAAACGAAGTAATATTTTGTGTAAACATTAAAATGTTTTTTTTAGGAAACTATTAAAAAGCGTTGTTTTGATTAGAAACACGAAATACTCGGTTTTAGATTATGTTTCACCATAAATTGTTGTTCTTTTCAAAATAAATATTTAAATCATTAGATTTAACATATTTATGAATATATATATATAACTTGTTAAAACTTTATTATCAACGTCACTTGAACATTTATTTAAATATATATATAATATATATGTATTTACTTAGAAAATATATATTAAAGATATATATTGGATTTTCTCGCGTTATTTCGATATTCGCTCGGATTTGGCACACGTGCCATCCTCACTTATTCCGGACTTCACGATCCTTCGTTTTTATCACTTACGTTAGATTTAATAGTTTAGAACACACACTTATACTTGTATGCTCGTTAGGTGATTGATTGCTTGCACAAGACTCGTTCTTGCTACTTGAATTAACCGTTTGTCTGGAAACCTTGCCGAGCAACCTAAGGTGAGTTTCACGGCCCCATTTTACTGTTTTAATCCTTTTGGGGGAGATTAACATGCATGAACTATACAACTGAGATAATTAGACTTTTATATATCACTTGAAGTACTTGTAGCACACTGATACAACAAAGTCCTTCTTATGGTACCGTTAGTATTAATGACGATAGCGGGAGATATATTGTAGTACTACTGGGTCTGACAAACCCCACCCGGGCCAGTCGCGCTGGCACGATCGGATATCGAACGGGTGTTATATTCGTCCTAAACACAACAAGGCAAAACTGCGCAAACTGTAAACAACTGTTAGCTTCGGTGACCATCAACGTGCGAAGTTTCATGTATATAGCCTAGCTAGCTATTCGATATATATTAGTGATTATGCTCTTACAACTTGACTATTGTTGAATAGTCAACCTTAAACTCAACTTGACTATTGTTGAATAGTCAATCATAAACTCAACTTGATTGTTGTTGAACAATCGATCTTAAACTGAACTGGAACTGTTTTTTAACTGATAAACCTGTGAACTCACCAACCTTTGTGTTGACACTTTTTAGCATGTTATTCTCAGGTTGCAGATATTCGAGTATCACGAGTACGCATGCATGAGACTTCGAAACCCTTTTATTGTCTTTGAACAAGCCACGTCACCTTGGGTGGCTGTGCTTTTACAATAAATACTTTCAGCATATTTACGCTTCCGCATTTGTAAAACTCTGTATTTATATTTTAATAAAATATACAACCTATTATTAATTATTGGTCGTTTGGTGTAACTAATGGACAACGATCCTGGTTTGTCACGCTCCCTGCGGCGCGTGATCGCGCGTGGGATTTTTGGGGGTGTGACACAATGTTAGCAAACGAGCCAAAACTAGTTTGGACTCTACCTATCTTTGGCACTGTCGTCTTGCCCATGTTGGCAAAAACCGCACTGAAAGACTTTAACGTGAAGGGATCTTACAATCAAATGATGAATCATTTGAAAAATGCGTTTCCTGTATCTCAGGAAAGATGACAAGAAAACCCTTTCCGAACAAGCCGCAAAGGGCTAAAGAACTACTTGGACTCATTCATACTGATGTTTGTGGCCTATTTAGGCATGTGTCAAGAAAAGGTGCTAGCTACTTCGTGACTTTCACAGATGATTTCAGTCGTTATGGTTATGTTTGCTTGCTTAAACATAAACATGAAGTGTTTGAAACATTCAAAGAGTACAAGAACGAAGTAGAAAATCAACTCGGAAAGACCATCAAGATCCTTCGATCGGATCGTGGTGGAGAATACTTAAGCCAAGAGTTTAAGGATTATCTTAAAGCGTGTGGAATTGTCCAACAGCTTACTCCTCCTTACACTCCTCAGCATAATGGAGTATCTGATAGGAGGAATCGAACCTTACTAGAAATGGTCAGGTCGATGATGAACCTTACAACTCTCCCAATATTATTTTGGGATTTTGCTCTAGAAACCGCTGTACGCGTTCTAAATATGGTTCCAACCAAGAAGGTTGAAAAGACACCGCATCAAATGTGGCATGGAGAAGTCCCTGTGTTGTCTTACTTAAGAGTCTGGGGATGTGAGGCACTTGTGAAGCGTGATACGCCTGACAAACTACAACCCAGGACGACTAAGTGCATCTTCGTAGGATACCCAAAGGAAACAGTGGGTTACTATTTTTACAATCCTTCCGAAAATACTGTTCATGTTGCTCGATATGCTGAATTGTTTGAAAATAATTTTATAGCTCAAGAGAACAGTGGGAGAATTGTAGAACTACTAGAAGATGTGTCACCTTCTGAAACAACTAGCAATCATCAACTTGGGGGGGGGGGAATGTTCAAAGTGATGAACCTCAAGTCGATGATGTTGCGATTCCACTTCGTAGATCCGAAAGGGTCATACGTAACCCGGATAGATGGATTGGTCTAGTCGAATCCGAGGAAAACGTATCAGGAGATCTCGATGAGCCTCCAAACTTCAAAGCTGCATTATCAGATCCGGAATCTGACAAATGGCTTGAAGCTACGAACGTGGAAATGAAATCCATGAAAGATAATCAAGTTTGGAACTTGGTTGATCTTCCTCCTAACGCGAAGACCGTTGGGAGTAAATGGATCTTCAAGAAGAAGACCGACGTGGATGAAAATGTACACACCTATAAAGCTCGTCTTGTGGCGAAAGGTTATACTCAACGTTTTGGCGTTGACTATGATGAGACCTTTTCACCAGTAGCTGACATTAGAGCTATTAGGATTCTCTTAGCCATAGCAGCGTACTATGACTTTGAGATATGGCAAATGGATGTTAAGACTGCCTTCTTAAATGGTTACTTGGATGAAGAAGTCTATATGGATCAACCTGAAGGGTTCATTGATCCAAAACATCCCAACCAAGTATGCAAGCTTCAAAGGTCCATTTATGTACTAAAGCAAGCATCAAGGAGTTGGAATAAACGGTTTGATGAAGAAATCAAAAAGTTTGGTTTTGTTCAGAATCCCGATGAACCATGTGTATATCGCAAAGCTAGTGGGAGTAATGTTACTTTCCTTGTCTTATATGTAGATGACATATTGATTATAGGAAAACACATTCCAATGTTGCAAGATGTAAAATCCCATCTTGGAAAGTGTTTTGCCATGAAAGACTTGGGAGAAGCAACATTCATTCTTGGAATTAAGATCTATAGAGATAGAACTAAGCGGTTGATTGGACTAAGTCAAAGTGCTTATATTGATAAGATCTTGAAGCGATTCAAGATGGAGAATTCCAAGCGTGGTACAGTACCTATGCAGGAAGGACTTGGTTTATCGGTCAAACAAGGTGCTTCGACACCTGATGAGGTGAAGCGTATGCAAAGAGTTCCTTATGCTTCGGTTGTAGGCTCTATAATGTATGCGGTGAGATGCACTAGACCTGATATAGCGTTTGCACAAAATATCGTTAGCCGATTTCAATAGAATCCAGGTGAAAGTCACTGGACTGCTGTTAAGACCATTCTCAAGTACCTACGAGCTACTAGAGTTTTGTTTTTAGTATATGGGGGAAATCCAGATCAAGAGCTCAAAGTGACCGGATACTGTGATGCTGGATTTCAGACTGATAGAGATGACACGAAGTCTCAGTCTGGGTACATCTTCATTCTGAATGGAGGCGTTGTGGATTGGAAAAGCAAGAAACAAACCACAGTTGTTATGTCTGCAACAGAATCTGAGTACATTGCTGCTTCGGAAGCTGCAATGGAGGCACTCTGGATAAGGAAGTTTATTTGTGGGCTTGACGTGATCCCTACAAGTAACTTGCCTATTGATATGTACTGTGATAATACTGGTGCATTAATCATTGCCAAAGAACCTGGAGTTCAGAAGGGCGCTAGACACTATGCCAGGAGATATCACTATGTTCGTGAGCAGATCGAACTAGGTGAAATCAGATTACTCAAAGTTCACACAGATATTAACTTAGCTGATCCTTTCACGAAAGCTTTGTCGAGGCCGAAGCTTGAAAGGCATGCCGAGGGCATGGGACTAAAATTAGCTAGTTAAATCATGTTTGTCTGATGTTCGGTATTTGGATAAGGGATGTTAAACAATTTCTATTTAAAATAATGAAATAAAATACTTGATATGTTTGATTTCATTTAATAGAAAATTGTGTCCTATATTTGCATGTTTAATCCTTGAGTACTTGTCAAGTATTCTAAATTGTCCATTGTCGATTTACTATATGGGAATATAGTTAAACTAAGACAAATCTGAGTGATTGGTAATATTCTTGAAATATATAATGGATGGTCCCACCAAACTCACATGGTATTCATAGGATGCATATCGGACTACCCCACTAACGAATTATCACTTTATGGATCATTGTCATTAAGTGAAATTCGTAAATGGTTGCTTTATTTATCCTTAGACTTGAGATACAAGCAGGTCATGCATGTATGGATTGCACCTACTTGATATAGTTCTAACTATCCTGAATAAGGTAGTACAAAAGGGCTATTTTCAGTAAGTGTAGTGAAGTAAGTGACTGGACAGGTGTAGTCAAGAGGATTTGTTCCTTCAGCATAAAGGTTGAAGCAGATACCACTGGGCCCCTCATTAGGACTAATTAAGATGTTTGCATGGCCGTGCCCAAATGAATCCAGATGTTTCTCGATTTGAATTTGGTAATCTTTAATTAGTTATGGAATGAGAAACAGAATCGTTAAAGTATGAAATGACTTGATCCATATTCATATTTAACAACGGTATCGGTAACAAAGGGACAGTAAATGACTGTACCATTTAAATACACTTTGAGAAACTATACTTAAATATTTCCGGGAGCATTGGCGTGTTGCTAGACGCTAACCAATGTTATTACCTTTATTATTACGAGCTCAAGTGGGAGCTGTAGGGATATGATCACGTATTAATAAGCGTATGTTCGGAAAGTATTTAAGCCTACGGGGTTACACGTCTCGACACTAATGTATTTGTATTAATTAATTAGTTAATTAAAATTTTCACGAACATTTAACGAGGAGTCGTTAAAAACTAACGGTTAATTGTTAACAGGGGTGTTAGTTTTAATTAGAGAGAGTTATAATTGGATTACAATTGAGAGAAGGCTTTGAGATAGGGCCTTAGGCCGATTTCGATTAGGGCTCCCTATCTCAATCCTTAACTTGTTCTCCAAGTCTCAAAACACTATAAATAAACCTTATGGGTTTAAGGTTTAGTTGTTGATTTTATCTGATAAAGTGAAAACCCTAAACTCTCTCTCTTTCCTCTCTAAAATTCGGCAATAAGAAAAGAACCCAAGGGGTTCGATTTCTTGTGTGGTTCGACCAAAGCCTACATCAAGAGGAGTTCGCGATCAAGTACTAGCATACGTACATCGGTGTGTTGTGTGTGCGATCATAGAGGGATTTACTTCAAATCCTAGAAGATCTTCTCTTGCCGAGCTAAAAAGGTACACGTTATCTATCCGGTTAGTTAGATTAATTCATAGGATAAAATCCGTTGCGTACTCGTGTTTAAATCGATAATGGTTATATAACCCAACAAGGTGACTCCTCAAAAAAAGGATCGGTGAATGCTTTGGAGGTGATGGAGCGGTTTGAATTGAAATGGGAGGAGGAAAAGGTCGACAAGAGAAGTGTTCGATATCAAACCGCGCAAATGAAGGCGGAAATGTACAAGAAGGTGGGGAGGACGATGGATCGGCAACGAGAGACCATGGATGAAGATCAACGGGCTCGTGACCTCGAATTGTTCTTGAAGCCTTACGATGAAGTGCCCGAAACATTGCTACCGGTACTTTTCAACGAAAAACGTCGAGTGGTGGCGAGATATGGGTGGTCATGGAATTTTTAGATGGTGGTTAATTTTTTAGGATTTGGTAATTTTTATTTTTAGAATTTGGTAATTTTTTTATTTTTAGGATTTGGTAATTTTTTATTTTTAGGACTTGGTAAAAAAAATTTAGGACTTTGTAACTTTTTTTTAATTTAATGAATTTTTTTGTTTTTATTTTATATTAAATGTTTTAGTTTAATTATTTGTTTTAGTTTAAATAAAAAGTTAAAAAAAAATATGCCTAGAACATCTTTAGGCAACCATACTCACCATCAAAACATCATTTAGGCATATTTTCTCTCTCTCATGTTGGCACAACATGATTGGTTATTTTTATGATTCAAATTGATGTCTTAGGCAACCATACCCCACCCTAATATAATCAAATTATTAAGTAAATTTATAAAAGTTACATTAAGTTTGTCAATTTTTTTAAAATGACAATTTAGTTTATTATACTTAAATGATCTATACTAATACTAATATTAAACATAAATTTTTAAAGTACAAATGTCATCTTTTAAAGTGTGACACATAGGATAAATCCTATGTGTCAATTTGTGAGATTTTTGGATTAAATAATTCAACAGAAAATTAAATTCTTTTTACATAAAAACTATCCATATATATGTATATTTCTAAATAACACAACTTTGATTCATCATATCTCATTCATTTCTTAACAAAAATCCGATCCGTAAATTGTTTTGGATTCGTGACAGAAAACCCAACAAAACTAGATCTATATTGCTTAGGTTTTGATCAACGAATGATGGTGAACAAATCAAAAAACAAAGTCGCGACTTTCTTAACTCACCATTGATAAACTTAAACTCCAATTCGATCATTCGTTGAAGAATACTCAAAATTTATCGTACCAATCGATTCATATGCTCAATACGAATCTATAGCAACAAGAATTAATCAAAACTATTAAGATCTGATAAATCCACTATTAAAGAACCTCCGTGAAGAACAACAATTAAGCTTGTAAATTTAATATTATTGAATATATTTATCGCTCTTTAGATTTATGTATTATTCAATTCAATTTTTCATTTTCAATTTAGGTTCATCTTTACTTCGTATAATTCTTTTTATATCACAGCCTCGGGTATTTACCCGGGCTACTGACTAGTAATCTAATAAATTGATACTTGAATATGGTTTTGACATGTGACAATGCTTAGGTGGGTCTCCTAGAAATAAGACATGTGACACCAATTTTAGTGCTTTATTGAAATTAAAAAATTTCGTTTAAGTCGGGTACTAAATTATTATTCTGTAATCCGGTTAATATACCATAGATTTATATATTAGGTGAGATTTCATAAAAACAGTATTTTGTTTAAAAGTATACAAATATATATTTTATTGATTTTTGTCACGGATTTATATTTTTTAATACTAATTTTTTTACTTTTTTGTACTGTATTTGTAGTTTTGTGTATTGTATTTTAAATTTTGTATAAAAAAATCAGTAAAAGAGATGTTTTGTAAATGTTAAACAAAACATTGTTTTTATATGATTATGCTTTATCTTATGTTTACATTAAAATAAAAGACTAATTTGGGTGCCACAAATCATTTTTTAAGGCATCCACCGAAGCTTTGTCCATTTGTCAACACTACACTCAACTATAATTTTTTTAAAATTTAATATTTTAACTTTCTAAATCGAAAATTCAACATTACATTTACTTACAAATAATTATGTCGAATTTTTCAATTTTAAGAGATTTAACTGTCAATTTTCGAATTCATAATAATAGTTATTGATATTTATTAATTAAAAAAATGTCAATTGTATCAACTTTAAACAAGTAACTTCAAATATCGATTGTACTCACTCAGATCTTTTAGATCCATATCCCATCAGGAAGAGCCATTCAATATTATGAAACTATTCTATTTTGTCCAACTTTCCTAAAGTTACTTCTTTGTTCCATATCTCAATATCCTATATTCTGCAAACAAGAAAGAAGCACCAAAGAAGACGTCTAAGGTTATTGAAATTCGCCCCCGACTAATGACCCAAAACCATGGCATCATTCGTAAAGAGCAAATGAGAGATGATCGGCCCATTATTAGGGATTTGGATCCCCTGAAAAATACTCACCTCCCCGGCCTTCTCCATCATCCAGTGGAAAGCTTCCCTAGCAATTATAAATAAGAACGGAGATAACGGGTCCCCTTGTCGGACCCCTTTGAAACAATCGAATTCACCTGTAGGGCTCCTATTGATGAGGGCCGAAGCCTAGGACGCCGAGAGACCCCCCCCCCCCCACCCCCACCCCACCCCACCCACTTCCATAACATCGGAAACTTCATATGCTCCAATGTCGAGTCCAAAAAATCCCAATCAAGTGAATCACAGGCTTTATTAAAATCAATTTTAACTAAACCATTATAAAACCACATAGTTAGAGATAAGGGTACAATTGTAAAATTGCTTCATTCATTTCCTTTTTCATAAACTTGAGAACACATAAAAACAATCTTTTCTTTTCTCTTCCTTCAAACTCCGAAACATGAAATAAAACTAAACATTCTAATTCCCTCCATTTCTTTTGTCTCCTTATTTTCTTTTCTTTTTATTTGTTTATTAAACTCGGAAACTGAGTGTTAATGACTTATTAAGGATTTACACATATTTTTAAAATGGGATTTAGCCCTTAATATTGTGAAAATAACTTCACATTAACACATGGTACTATTATGTAATAAACGAGACAGATGACCCCCCCCCCCCCCCCCCCCCCGCGCGTTGCGGCGGGGTTGAATTTGTACATTAAGTTTTAGTAAAAAAGCTAAGTGACTATGAAATGTAGATATGGCAAAGATAAAAGTTAATTTGTACACTAAGTTAAAACAACTACTCATAAGTAACTACTCAATTTCGATTTTCATACAAACCTTATTCCTCCAATACTTTTTCCACCACTGTTCTCTTCGGGATCCTAATCACCAGACACAACCTGAAAATCAACCAATCCATCATGCAAGTGTGAATGGAGAGTCAGAGACTAACCAAGAAAATGAGAAAACTGATTATGTTAACTCCAAGATTTATTTCAGCTATAACTTGAGGTATAACCTTCAAAAAAGAAGCTAAAACACAACACATATATTCATTAATAGTAGGCGATGGAATTTGACTTAGATCTGTATGGAATCAGAAGAACAAACATTTCATGAAGAAACTTTTCATGGATGCAAAAGCTACTACCCCGCCATAGAAAGAGAAAACTTTAATGGCTGCAGAAGCTATTACCACGCCAAAAAGTAAGTTTTATTGATCCATAGCCAAGGAACAAAAGGATGTGAACGCGTCCTGTTAAAGGCTGTAGGATCAGATCCAAACAAATACCAACTGAATTAGCATAGCAAGCCATGGAATTTTACTTTACCAAAATGATTCCATCAGTTGACTAAATGAAGCATATTTGATTCTATTAATTTTCATTCGTTTATCTGGTATACTTCTAGAAAGAATAAAAATGTAATCGGGTGGACAGACTGGTTGAGAAACCCCCTTCTTGCCATGTAATATTGCTCGCTTTGAGCTGTTTTAGTTTTATACCGCCGTTCAAAAAATATATATATATATATATATATATATATATATATATATAGAGAGAGAGAGAGAGGAAGGGTAAAATGAAAACTCTCCCGAGTTGAGAAAACTTTGAAAACTCTTCAAAAACGGGGTCAAAAAGTTTTTTTTTCCCTTCAAATTTTTATGGTGATTCTTTACGTTATAGGCTATCCATAGATGGAAAAAAATCAAAAAAACGCCTCGGGGATATTTTTTAAAAAAATCTCAAAAAACCGTCTTGTTACATATGTAACTCTCTGTACATATGTTTGTTACATATGTAACATCAAAACTTGTTACATTTTTTAAAAAAAATCCCCGAGGCGTTTTTTTGATTTTTTTCCATCTATGGATAGCCTATAACGTAAAGAATCACCATAAAAAATTGAAGGGAAAAAAAAACTTTTTAACCCCGTTTTTAAAGAGTTTTCAAAGTTTTCTCAACTCGGAGTGGTTTTCACCATAACCATCCCCTATATATATATATATATATATATATATATATATATATATATATATATATATATATATATATATGGGTTAGGTTCAAATGAGAAATTTTTGTTTTGAGAACTTTTGAGAACTAAATCTCCACCACTAATTTCAGTTGGGGACCACTACAATTCATGGGAGGGGGGTATATGTAAATATAACTAGTGGCTTAAATTAGTTCTTTTTAGTTCTCAAATCAAAATGGTTCTCAAATGATCCTCTCCCTAAATATATATATATATATATATATATATATATATATATATATATATATATATATATGTATATAACATTTGTAGATATATAAGATAAAATGCAAAGAAAGCTAAATGGTATCTTGTTTACTTTTATCTAAGAAGTATATAGGGGAGACTTAATACCTCATTTAGTTTTTCCCGTACGAAATGGGGTTGATTTAAGTAACCTTGATCCGTTGTTATAAACTTATAATGTATAGTTCACCTTCAAACTACATAAAACTTGAGGTTAAATCAATTACAAAAGAGTCAGATTTTGGAAATTGTATTGCAAATGAACCAACCTTGAACATCGTATTGAAGTGATTATTTTGAAAAAAAAAAAGACAGTTCACGTTCTTTAAGATCATATTGCAGACAAAATAAGCTGCAAGAATTGCAAAATCAAAAGAAATGAATGACTCATAGTAAGCAAGAGAAATCATAATAATAATAATAATAATAATAATAATAATAATAATAATAATAATAATAATAATAATAATAATAATAATAATAATAATAATAATAATAATGTTTAAAATTAAACACAAATGACACTCTGAATAAGCAAAACATACCCATATATAGTCAACTGACTGGCATTGTTCTTCAAAAAGTTTCCAATCAGTTCCTCTAAATGGTAATACCAGCCACTTAAAGGAATTGCTTTCAAAAGAAATCGTCACAGAGACATCAACACAAAACAAAACATTATAATTCTAAATATTTCAATACATCCATACCTTGTCTTGCAGCAGTTCCATTTATAGGCCTTGTGTCATCAACACCATGTCAGCTTGTGATGACATGCCAACCTCACCTTCATTCCCAATAGCAGTTGAAACTAAAGAACTGGATCAACAATTGTTTGTGTCATATCTTTAGCATGGTTCATTGTGATTACATGCCAACCTCACCTTTTATATACATTTGTTTGCAATTGTATTTGAAGTTAAGAACATGTAACTCTTTTTCCACTAAAGGAACAAAGTGGGTAATAAACCAAAACCAAAATACGATCACCAACCGGTAATTGATACCTAGCATAGAAATGAAAGAGAAAGATCCAGCAGAACTGAACAGAACCAATGAAACAACTAAATTTTAATCGCGTTGACTTTTAAAAGTCAAAATCAAGGATAAAAAGCCTCCAAATAGGATCGGAAAACATTATGAATCCATAAAAGTGTTTAATTGTAAAAACAAACATCAAACACAAAAGGTTTTACTCAATTAAATGATTAGAAGTCAACAAACGAATAAATTAGGCCCTTAATTATAAAACATATTGATAAGCAAACATGTAAAAGTGGATTTTACTCATTATGGCAGCAACCAAAAAACAATTATAATAATTCCCAAAATAGCAGAATTTCTAATTTCTATTACCGGGAAGTTGCAAACATAAACAAACTCTAAATCAACCAATAAAATTCAAGATTTTGTGACAAAGTATAGAAGATAACCTCGTGATAAAGAAATTAGGTAAAGACATGAAGAGGGATGGTACGTGTTGTTCTGATGCGCGCCGGAGAAGTAGTATGTAACAAATTCATGTCCGATATCACAGCAAGAAAAACTTCGCAACCTCAAGGTCACAAAAGCAACTTTGGTCTTAATAAGTATTAAGCAACCACCGAATAATTATTGGGCTCAGATCATCATAGAAGTTCATAATAAAAACGGATTAATGGTCCTATGGCTGCAAAAGTTATTGCCACGCCAAAATAAACCAAAACACCGTTTGAACTCCAACTCAGATTAATCATCATGGCACCATTCAGGAAGCTGGTATATTCATATTAACAGCAACCATGAAGCATTCACATATCCGGAAAGACCATATCAGGCAAGCCCCCCCCCCCCCCCAAGTAATCAAGTAACCATCCATTATCCACTGATTAGCCATCCATAACTCATTGCTCATCATGAAAAAATTTTAGTTAAAACTTTATAGGCTCAAATTCAAATTCATCACAGACCATTGTAATCAAGTGAGCCATCATATGTAACAAATTCGTGTCCGATATCACAGCAACAAAAACGTCGCAACCTCAAGGTCACAGAAGCAACTATGGTCTTAATAAGTATTAAGCAACCACTAAATAATCATTGGATTCAGATCATCATAGAAATTCAGAATAAAGAACGGATTAATGGTCCTATGGCTGCAAAAGTTATCGCCACGCCAAAATAAACCAAAACATCATTTGAATTCCAACTCGGATTAATCATCATGGCATCATTCAGGAAGTTGGAGTCATTAAATGGTCATTCTAGCCAAATCATGCTTAGAGCAACCAAAAAGAACAATCACAATGAAAAAAGTAGCTCAGATTCAGGGACCAACATAATACAAAAAATAGAATTATATCAGAAAAGCACAGATTTAGGCTCAGGTAAAATACCATCCTAGCCAATATCGATAAACCATCACTACAATGCAGAAAGATTTTTAAACAACAATGGGTCCGAAGGCACCGATGGATGAAGCCATAGCGACACCAATTGACAAAACCATTCACAAATCGGGAAAATATAAGCAAAATCGGGTAAAGTACCAGCACCATGAAGAACTCGTGTCAGTTCCGGAAAGCAACCGGAGAGCCAAACTAATCTTCACTTTCTGTGTTCAGATCCAACAAAACGCACACAACCCCAGATCGGAGAAGGCGTAAACATCCATGCAACAACAGAAAACCGCTATATCCTTGTAAGGTACGGCGTAGAAAGATCCAAGGCATCCAACTCCGGCAGCAAATCCGGCCGCAACGGGATCTCTGCTACACGATTGAAGAGAGAGAAAGACAGAGAGAGAAAGAGAGCGAAGCCGAAAGCCACACACGTGGCCATAGACGTAGTTTCCTCAACGGTAACGGAGCAACCGCATGGTCGCTTCGACGTTACCGGAGTCCTACATCGGAGAAAGATACCAGAAGAAGGAACCCTTCTCTGCAACTTTCTTGAAGATTGTCTTTGAGGAGAGAGAGAGTAATTTTGAGCAATTATCAAGAGAAGCACACAGAAAAAGGAAAACAGGATGCCACCGACACATATGTTTTAAGGGGTATAAAGTGTCAATATAAACAAAAAGAGAGAGAGTATGTAAAAGTACAGGGACTAAAGTGTCTTAAAAGCAAAGAGATGTGGTGAAATCCTAATAATGTAAAAGATGACTATTCATCTAAGAAATTTTATTGTATATTATATAAATATGTATTTGTAATCATTAAGAAGATTTAATCTAAACAGCGAACATCACTTCTGGAAATCCTTGCAAAGAATTAATTTTCGTTTCGTGGTACATCTACATCATTGAATTTTGATTTTGGTTTTTAGGGATTCAAAATATCTTGAAGGCCGAACTCAATAATCAGTTCTAAATCAAGATGTAGGTTTTGAAATAAAAAACCAAAAAAAAAAAAAAACCCTAACATACAAAAAGCCCTAAAATCAAAATCGGTTTTATTGAAATTCTTTCACCTTATATTGAAATTCTATCTATAATCTTTGTTTTCTCTTCAAAGTTTGTTCAAGTCGTCAATTTTTCATTATATTGGTTGTTTACAAAATTTCGAAGAAAAAAATTGGTTAGATAGATTTCCATCACTTTATTAAAGGCATATAACAGTATATCACTTGGTTATCTTCTGGTTATAACTTATTGTTTCTGTCTTCTGGATTCTGAACTGAGGTTCATACTTTCTTGGTGTTTATGCAAACCTTCTTTTACTTTTACATTTAAATACATATGTGTTTTTTCGTTTGAAATACATTAAGATTAATATTTCAATCCTCTAAAAAAAGTTATCATTGTTAAAGTTTCAACTCTGTCTGTTGGTTCACTCTATTTTTAATTCTACTTTATTATTCACCATATTAAAACATTTAAATATTGGAAGGACAATAGCAAAAATAAGAAGAAAAAAATAGAACATTAGATTTATAAAATCATAACTTTTAGTATTGTAATGGTCAACACCCATTTAAACCCGATATAATAACGATCTGAGTTCAGGCATTCTCTTCAACATGTTTTAGTTATCCCTTAAGATCCTGTCATAATTCAAATAGTCTTTAATAATAATAGTTTTTGTTATTGTAATGGCCACCACCTCTTTAAAGTAAAAATCATTGATTGAGCGTGTGGATCTTCTACTTAGTCGATATGAAATCAATGTATAACGAGTAAGAACACAGAGAGTAAATACAAACAGGCTTTGTATTAACCACAGAGACCACAGAGTACACTTAGAGAATGTATGACACGAAAAGCTCCTCGAATCTATACAAGACTAAACTATATATAGGCTGAAACCACGACTGGCCGAACCTCAGGTTCGGCCAAGCCTCGGCGGCTCCGAACCTGGAGTTCGGCCATAGTTCGGCCAGACCTAAACTTGAACGTTCTGTCTTGTATTCGATACTTCACATGACGATCAGGAACCATGTATCAACAAACTCCCCCTCGACATGTGCAGTATCAATTCCTCTTCTCAAAACTTGTATCTTGTATCTTCAATCAAACTCTTCCTCGATCTAGACGATGAGTTCAATCTTGAATACTTGATATTGCAACGTGTGTAGTCTCTTTATCAACAATCTTCAGAAGACTTGAAGTTGTAATGTTCTCTTTCCACTTAGAAACCTGCCAACATAAATAATCTTGGCGCAAAACGTCTCTTCGAGACTCCAAGATATCATTGATTTTGAAAAATGATGTTGTATTCCGTGTTGATCAATCGAAAATAAATCAGAAACAAAATCTTTTTGACTTTTAGAAACTTTATATCAAAACACACCTAAAATCTTTTTGGTATTTTCTGATAAGAAAAGTAAATGCCATACAGAATCAAACACTATTTTTGTCTTTTGTGAGAAAGATCACGACTTGGGATCATATTGGTCATAACATGCTGAACTACACTTCAATTTCAATTATTGTAGCACATAAGCCATGCCGATTGCAGATATACTTTGTCCAAATTTAAACTCTGGCACAATCATACTCATAACATCTGGATATGTTAAGGTATTTATTAGATATGCATTGACCAGTGTACCCCACACTATCAGACATACTCAGATATGCTTTGCTTATCACATTTTGTGATTTCACTTGTGATATTTATCACACAATGATTGTAACCATGATATAATCAACTGTGTTCCATGCAAAAAGAAATGAGAACGTTAAATCGTCTACCTTAAGGTCGATCTTTCGATACGCAGATAAGGCCTCGGATTTAACAAAATAAGAAAATAAAACAAGTTGAAATTGTATAACTCAACAACAATCAGGTCGGTACTCCCGTACACGCAGAGAAAGTCCGATGAGTTATACGAAACACCAAAGAAAATAAAGCAGAACGTCAAACGAACAACGATCAGGTCGGTCTTTCGACACGCAGAGAAAGTCCGATCGTTTGACAAAATAAAGAAAATCAAACAAGTTTAAATCTTTGCAAAATGAACACATGTATACACAGTGACTTCTCATTTTATTTTTCACATATCTTTTTCTTGATATATCATGAGATATGCATCAAGATGTTGTCCACTAGGTCAAGCATTAGTATTTAATGTGTTTATCACATCTGTATACTTTCTGATTTAATGCCGAGCCTACCTTACACATCGATCAAATGGTCTTATGGCTTTTTCACTTACTTTATCCATGAGTCAGACACTGTCAGCCAATGTACCATCATTTCCCAATCATGTCGGATACAATTTCTCATTTTTCAATGTTTTTGTCTTTTTGCAATTTTAATGTTTTTGTCTTTTTCAAATTTCTCCCCCTAAAAATGATAACTCTATGTATAGATTTTCATTTTTACGATTTGAAAAACCACACACTATTTTTGTATTTTTGCAAAAACAAACTCCCCCTCAGAATGAGACGGAGTGAAAAACCAAGAAAAATTGATCAACCAACACGAACACTTGCAGGTTAAGTCTTTTGGAAAACACAATGAATTTTGAAAATCAGATTAATTAGAACAGATATTTCACAAACAGCAATTTTCCAATCACTGAAAGGTCTTCTTGAAACACCTGTTGACACCAAATAAATCATTAGTCGCTCTGGGATCGACCCGATGTAACATCGTCGGGTCGCCCGGTGTCTTCCACAAAGTCATTGTTGGCCTTGGAAACAACTTTTGGTTTCCAAATTTGTAAAAGTTTAAATTTTTGATCAGAACCTGAATCAGATTCAACCGACGTACTTGGGTTAGACCAAGACGATTTACGATTAGATTTTATCTTTGAGGACCATGGTTCATCAAAAATTTGACCTTTGTTATCCACATATTTAGCAGTGTTGTGGATATATGCAGTCGTCGGACAATCAGCAGCAAGATGTCCTGGTTGACGACATACATAACAAAGTCGTTCTCTAAACATATTTGAAAATTGTTTTGATTTTGAAAAACCTGATGAATGCTCAGAATCAAAATTATCAAAGAAATCATCAGAAGAATCATACCTAGGAGATGGACTCCTTGAAGATGACGATCTTCCAGAATAAGTAAGTGAATTCCTTCTGAGATGGTGATTTCTTTGCATTCTTTGACTTTAGGAGCCTTGGCAACTTTCACCGGTTTCTTTGTTTGAATCAATTCTTCCTTCATAACAAACCCCACACCTTTGTGTTTGGAGCCTGAAACCTTTGAAGTACTTGAAGAAGAACCCGAAGCTTCTCTTGCCTTAGCTTCACTTGTGAATTTGGCTTTAATGTCCTTTAACTTGTTCTTTTCAACCAAAACTTTGTCTTCTTCAGTTGCAGATGAAGAACTTGACACAACCTTATCAAAAACTTTCTCATTCTCCAACAAAACAGACTTTGAAGCAAATTTTGGAGCTTCACCCAACGACTTTTCTTTCCTTTTGGATTTAGATTTGTTCTTCTTGGGTGGAGTAGCAAACTTGGAATAATCCTGCAATTCATCTTTGGGATCAATCGGAGCAGCAGTAACTTCAGTTAAATCCACTGGTTGAGGAACCAAGTGAACATCAGATTTCTGAGAACTATCTGAACTCTGATCCTGCTTATATAAGAAATTTAGCATTGTGGGCGATAAATTGCAATTCTTCACTTGCCGCTTCAACTCCAAAATCTCCAATTTTAAATCATTGATCTGTTGTTGAGCATCAAACACTTCTTTTTGTGACTTGATGAACTTTGCATTGAGATCATCATATTCATAAGTTTGTAACTTTCGGATCTCACATTCAGCAAATAACTCTTCAAGAACACTTTCTCTCTTTTTCTTGTAAATCTCAACATCCTTTGTCAAGACTTCATTCTTATCACGATAGAGAGTATTCTCATCTTGAAGCATAGAAATTTTGTTCTGAAGCTTTTCAACAGTAACAGCAGTTGTAGCAATAAGAGCAGTTGCTTCTTCATACTTTTTCTGAACCGGATAACTTTTCTCAAACAGATTCTCAAAATCTTGAGCTGCATCTAAAGCTTCAGCCTTTGCTTTCTCACATTCTTCAGCCAATGTTGCTTTCTCTTTTAACACATCTTCATGAACATGAACCAACTCATAATACTTCTTTTGAAAATCTTCCAATTCTTGCTTTAACACCACTATCTCTTCAGTAGATATTTGATGACTTTGTTCAAAACTAGCAATCACCTGAAGAAATTTCTTACATTTAAGACATTCAGCCTCTTCAACCGTTGAACTCTCAGACACTCTAGGCAATTCTTCTTGAACCAGAGATACACTTGAATAAGAATCAGAATCAGTTAAGATGCTATCATCATCAATATGACGAACAGTCAAAGCAATTGCAGGTTTAGAATTATTCCTTTTAGCTTCAGTATCTGCATTCCATGCAAACTCACTTGAATGTGAAAACGTATTGGTCCAATCATGAACAACATTAGCAGATTTAATCTCAACCTTCTCAGCTTTATTTGGGGAATGATAAACTAAATGTGCATGTTGACCAGTTTTCAACTTAGTATCTGCAGAACTTGGACATTCTCTAGCAAAGTGACCATAATTTGAACATTTGTAGCATTTCACCTTCGACTTATCCAAACCAATCTTTCCTTCCTGATTCAGTCTCTTCTTCCCAGTTCTGTTGAAAAATTTCTTCGTTCGTCGAACCAACATTGCATACTGCCAATTTAGATCCATTTCTTCCAAATGATCATAATCAATCTGATCATAATCTTCGTTAGCTAACTCAGCATTACTCACAGCACCCGTGATAACACCAAAATACGAAGATACCAATGCAGACATTAATGCATTATAATCATCAACAGTTTGAACAGATAATGCAGTTTGATTTGAAGAACTTGGAATAGAAACAGTACACCCAGCAGAAGAATAACTTGAAGATTCAGTTTTACCTGCCAGAAAGGCTGTTGGAGGTGCAGAATTAAGAATATTCGATTTTCCAGCATTCATTGTAGAATCATTTTCACCATGATACACTGCAGGATTCTGAATTTGTGGAGGAAGAGACTTGTTCACCATCAATTCCATATCCCTAGCCTGAATTCTTTGAACTAAATCATTGAACGACAATCCTTGAAAATCCTTGTCATGAGTAATCATCATAACATAATTCTCCCATTTTTCAGGTAAAGCTTCCAAAATCTTCTCTTTCATATCAGCTTCGTCTTTAGTAAGATTCACCAAGCGCATTTCACTCATCAGATGAGCAAATCTTGCAATCAGATTGGGAATCGTTTCATTCTGATAATGTTTAAAGCTGTCAAACTCAGAAACACAGTCCGAACTCTCTCCGATCTCTCACCGAACCTCGTTAACTCCGAATCCCTCCGATCGAGCTCCGAACTTTCACCGAATACCTCCGAACGTACTCCGAACCTTGTGTTCGGAGCGGTTAGACCGAATGTACTCCGAACTTGGAGTGCGGAGCAGTTACGCCGAACCTCGAGTTCGGCCGAACGCGAAATTTCGGAAAAACTTGGAAAAACTCACTGAAATTGACACCTCTCGAGCTGTAAACACTCAATCAACTGAAAATGAGCAAACACAGACACATTTGACGTGAATCATGATGTTTTGAACGAGAAATTCGAGAAATGAAGATGAACAACGAGTTTTGAAAGTCAAAAACGTGATATTAAACTCGATAACTCGAAAAACAGTGATCTCCGACTAGTAGAGTAAACCAAAAGCTCTGATACCACTTGAAATTGCTTGAGCGTGTGGATCTTCTACTTAGTCGATGTGAAATCAATGTATAACGAGTAAGATCACAGAGAGTAAATACAAACAGGCTTTGTATTAACCACAGAGACCACAGAGTACACTTAGAGAATGTATGACACCAAAAACCCCCGAATCTATACAAGACTAAACTATATATAGCTGAAACCACGACTGGCCGAACCTCAGGTTCGGCCAAGCCTCGGCGGCTCCGAACCTGGAGTTCGGCCATAGTTCGGCCAGACCTAAACTTGAGCGTTCTGTCTTGTATTCGATACTTCACATGACGATCAGGAACCATGTATCAACAATCATTAAGCAATTGATGTTCCAATTATGAAGTGTGAAATACTCTAATTTTCTTATTTTATATAAAAGTTTACCTTTTTTATTTAACTACTATAAAATAAGTATTTGGTATGTTGTAACAATTAAATTGACCATGTCACCGATGATATTGCTTAACGGTCACCAGATCTGAATCATGGCAGGTGGGGCCGGTAAAGGTCGGCTATCTAACCTAAACTTTAACAACGAAAATAAAACATTAGATCAGTCAAACGTAACTGTTGAATCCACATGTCACACCCTGAGCACACGGTACCGGAGGCATGTGACGTCATGGAGTCGTAGTCATGGTTACGATGAATGACCTCTATATGATAGTTAAAAACAACCGTTGGTATTTGAAACAAACAAGGCTTACAAATGTAAATTGTTGTAGCGGAAATGATAGCAGGGCATGTTTAACATGTTTCAAAATGATTTGTTCAAGATTTAAAAATACGACAACCCAATGGCAATAATGTGATAAATCTTCAAATGTTTCATGAGCATGTAAGTGTGACCATGAGTAGTCCATGACACCATACAATGCAGGACCCAAATGAAGACTTCCATTTACGAGTGCAACAAGTTAACAACCTGAGAATTTATGAATTTAAACAGTCAAAAATGCGGTTTGGCTCTGTGACGGGGACAAGGCGCCCGGGCCAGATGGCTTCAATTTCGATTTTATCAATTCTTCTGGGCTGAATTAGAAGATGATTTTTGCCAAGTTCTTGTCCGGTTTCATGAATCCGGCCGCATCTCCAACGGGTGTAGCTCTTCTTTTATGCATCTCATCCCCAAAACTTTGGATGCTCAAAGGCTCGGCGACATTAGACCCATCAATCTCTTTGGTTGCATCTCAAAGGTTATCTTAAAGGTTCTTGCGGAAAGAATGAAGGGTGTTATGGGCTCCATATCTCTGAGTCTCAAATGGCGTATGTGGCTCTTATTATTAGTGAGGTTCTTTCTTGACTTAAACACACAAAAAAGGAGGGTATGTTCTTTAAAGTAGATTTTTCTAAAGCTTTCGACTCCTTGGACTGGGGTTTTACTGATTCTATCTTGGGGCAATTGAACTTTGCAATTAAATAGAAATTGTGGGTTTCTAGGATTCTTAGATCGGCTAGAGCTTCCGTCCTTGTGAATGGTTCTCCCACCAAAGAATTTCAATGCCAAAAAGGGGTTCGACAAGGAGATCCTCTATCTCCTAATCTTTTTATGATTGCTATGGAAGCCCTTGATTAGATGCTCGTGAAGGCTCGTCAAATGGGCATTTTTGAGGGGATTCAATTGCCTAATTGAGGTTTGACACTGTCCCACTTGTTTTATGCGGACAATGCATCAATTTTGGGAAATTGGACAAACTCAAACTTTGCCAATCTCATCCATATTCTCCATTGTTTTTATCTTGTCTTGGGTCTTAAAGTCAACCTAAAGAAATGTGCGCTTCATGGGGTCAATGTCAACGATGGAGAGGTTATGACAAAGCTAGTGAATGTGGGTGCTCGGCGGGAAATTTTCCTTCCTCATACCTTGGAATGCAAGTCGGGGCCATTATGAATAGGAGGGAGGAATTGGCAAAGTATTATTGATGTGTTTGAATGTCGCCTCTCTAGATGGAAAGCGAAACACCTTTCCTTAGGTGGGCTACATGTGCTCGTTAAAAGTGTGCTTGATAGTTTGCTAACTTACTTCTTTCTCTTCATAAAGCCCCCAAGAAGGTGATAGATACTCTTAAAAAAGTTCGATTTAACTTTCTTTGGGGTGGCTCATATGACAAGAAAAAGATTTATTGGATTAAAAAAGCCATCGTTTGCTTACCCAAAAAGAATGGTGGTTTGGGGCTGTCTAAAGCCTCCTGTGGCGCCTCAAGGATGATCATAATCACCTTTGGAGGAATGTCATTCAATCTATTCATTTTGCACAAAATTCCTCTTATTTTTTACTTGCAGGACTGCCATCGCTAGGATTAGAAAGTCAATCGTGGCCGTCAACTCCGAATTGGGGCGGAATAATGATGGAATGCATATCTGGATGGAAGAGGTGGGCAATAGATGGCTTTGGACTGGTACTGCTGTTGAATGCTTTTCCGCCAAGGAGGTCAGGAGGCTAACGCTCCCCCTCATCCGCAGTAGAACTTCATTCTACACTGGTCTAAGCTTGTCCCTGCAAAAATCAACATGTTCACCTGGCGTGCTCAGCGTAACAGAGATTGTCACATCGGATGAACTTTTGAAAAGGAACATCGATGTTACCTCCCAAAGCTGCAAGTTTGTTGCGATGGGGATGACACTATCTCTCACATTTTTACGGGCTGGGCTTTTGCCAGCGTCATATGGAATTGGATTGCCGGTTGGACCAAGATCCCCCCAATTTATGTTTTCTCCTTTGATGATCTTGTGGAGTTGTACAAAGGTCTGGATGGCAAGAAGAAGGAAGTAGTTCATGGGGTCATTTTGACCGCTTGATGGTGCCTGTGGAGGGAGAGAAATGCGGTTGTCTTCCAGCAAATTACACCTTCAGTCAGTAAAGTAATCAAGGAGATCAAAGTCTGAAGCATCCTTTGACTTAATAGTAGATGTAAATCTAAAATAGATTGAGAAAACTGTTATTTCATGTAATAATTTCTGTTGTTGGTGCTGGCCTGTCTAGCATCTTGCTAGTAGGCTCTTTCTGGTGGCAATAAATTTCGGCGGTTTAAAAAAAATAGCGTTGGAAGCCGACGAAAAGGACAATGATAAATGTAGGAGTAAGGACAAATGGAATAAATAGATGAGGTGGTTGGATGGGTGGGCAGGTGGGGTTTTATATTTGTTTCATACAAACTAATCATTATCTAATCATAAAACTTTATATCTCATACTTGTTATAGATTACCTACCAGTTTACTCTTTTATAATGGTTAAAGCTTACTAGTTAAGATACCCATTACTAGCAATCTGATCTTTAACTTATCTTAAAATCTGCTTCAAATATAAAATATTCATAAAATTTTACAATTCAATAAGCTTAGTAATTTTAATTTCTAACAACTTTTTCCTCTTAGTCCAAACTTTATCATATGAATAACAAATATTTACATGTAGACACATATAATACAGAATTATTAATAACGACATCATACTTATGATTTAACAATCATTTTATCCAACTATTACCAGTCGATAAACTTCTAAACCGTCGAATGGTTTACAAATTACAATTCATCCTAAAAGATACCAACAGTTCACGAGGTAAAGGGTTTACATTCGACAATCATACGACAATTTCAGATCACAATCTATGAGTTTGATCTTTGAACTAATAACGATATGTGCATGTTAATCATGATTAATGTATTAAACATCATCCTGATCACTCCCACCGATATGTGCTTCATGACTAACCCAGTAATTGTTTCCCTCAGGACCATCAAGCTTAAACCTGCACACAAACATCAAGATTGTTTATAATCTTTACCAAAATCCAGTAATAACAGGAAAACTAACCGTTCGAGGACTGATTTCCCTTCCTTGTACTTTTGGTTCTTATCATGTGCAGTTTCCTGAAATTCATATATCAATTACAAACAGATAATGGAAGTAACATAACGCGTGTTAGTTTCGAATTTAAGGTTTGTGTCTTACATATGTCCATCCAACAATTGATCCACATTTGACACAGAAGATATCAGCAACTGTATGCAGCCCAGTCATCATCAGTCTGTCTTCCTTTACCCCAACAGTCACATTCACTCTGTAAAACATGCAAAAACACATAACCCTGATAACTCTAGTCTAGGGTGATTTTTGGGACATGAAATTGGGTAAATTTACAACTATCCCTCAAGAATGACAGACTCAGAGTAATTATCAACATATCTAAAACAATCAAAATTGATTATCTCAGTTATTAGATTAAATATAATATACCTCCAAAGACACCTAAAGTATGCAACTTTTCTTGCCAAATCGAAAGGAATTTCTTTGGTAAAGTGTTAGAAGAAAGTTTTGTGGATTAATAGATATAAAGCCACATTCTGCACATAGGAGCAAGGATAACTTACACCTTACTGAAGAGATAAGCCTTCCCATGCTTGCACTGGAAGGCCTGAATGAATGGACACAGGAAACTCGTCAATGAACTTCTCCGAAACCATGCAAGCAGGCAGGCACTAGAAATTGTATTTGAAAAAGATAACAGTTTCATAATCATCAAGAAATCTTGAGTTGGTGCCATTACTCATTATTGTCATAAAACTACTCTAACCAGGCCTCCCAGGATCAAGATTTTATCTTGACCAGTGATCACATATGACTGCAACTACAAATTTATCCAAATTTACTTTTTGAAACAATATTACAACATATTATTATAAATTCTGTAGCTTCCGACCCCTCATACCAACCAATGATAAGTTGTCAAAGGCGCAAAGCACCCTCAAGGTGGAAAGCCGCAAAGGGTGAGCTTTGGGCCTAGGTGCTTAAAAACGAGAATATGAGATAAGCAAGCCACATAGCATAAACGTACCACGTTTAGGGGGTTAGACAAGTTTTAGGCCTGTTAAGGGCTAGTTTATGATGCTTTGGGTTGGTTGTAGGCCATTTTTGAATGTTTTACAACAGTTTGGCCAGTAACCACATAATTTTGCCGGAACTTAAATGATTTGGCAGGAATCTCGCCGAAAGCTCGTCAGTGTGCTTGGATGGTTGCAAAGTGTTTGCTCGCATCTGGTGCTTTGACAGGTATGCAACCAATATAGTATGTTTTATGTTTTGCCCATATGGAGCTCACACTTTGTTTTAGGTTGCCCGGGTAGAGACTTCGGACTTTTCAGAAGGTCACCCATCCTTTGATTACTTCCAGCCAAGCATGATTAACCGTAGAGTTCTCCCCTCAATCACGGCAAATACGCCCAAAACGTGTCTGTTATATTTGAGGCGAGCCGTTCCTTATGGTGCGATATCTCCCTTTTGGACAAAATTCCCTTTTTTGACAACCAAAACATAGCATTCCCCAATCAATTAATGATAATCTGCCATGTACTACGTCTTTATGAGAACAAAATTATGACAGAACTACTATCCATTAACAAACCCTAAAAGTACCAAAAATTAAAACACATCTTTCAATGAAAATCCACTTGAGTTCTATGATTTCTCTGAACACAAACAGGCAAGTAAATCAACTCGCAATCAAAGAAACGGTTACTGAAGGTATTAGGTCAAATCAAAACAAATGATTTCCACTAACTTATCTCGGATCCAGATTCGAGATCCGAACCCAAACACACGAACTTCATTCCATAACAGAACATCAAATTTCATCAATCGGTTGATCGGTTCATCATCAATCAAAATTACGAATGTAACGACCACAATCAAAATTAAAACTCCGACGTGAAAAATTAGACGATCATCTTCAAATCGCAGAATCTCAATCGGAAAAACTAATCAAAACGATAAAATTAAAGAGATGATTTACGACCTTTGAAACGATATCATCGCTTAGAGCCAGATGGGCTTTGCAGTGTCTACAACTGTAGATTTTGCCCTCCAACGTCACTTGAAACAATCGCCCCATGGATTGGATTGATCGAAGAAGAGTAAAGATCAGACGATAGGAAGTTTGAAAATCATCAAGAATTTCGTCTCCTGCGTTATTATACGCTTTTTGCTGTTCATAACTCTTTAGTGGACCCAGGTTGATAATTTAATTTACTTCCATAAATTACTTTTCCAATGTACAACTTCTGATGCGTGTGGTACAGATATAAAGCTTTAAGACAATGACACCGGTTTGGCTCCGTCGGGTATATTCTCATTTTCATACCACTTTTATTGTTTATATATTTTCTGAACGGCATTTTCCGGGAAAATCCCTTTTTCTAATTCGAGTAGCATTTTGTTCACGCTCACTATTTAATTCAGTACCTAACATTGTGTTTCCGAGTTCACTTAAGGAGAGAAATGTAAATAATCGTATGATTGATTTCCTTGAATTCAATAGAATAGTACATCTCCTATATATAATACATACATGAGGAAGGAAACAGAATAAACCTAAACACAAAGGAGATATGTACAATTAATACAAAAATACATTCCAATATTATCTAGGAGATAATATCGGTTAACAGTCCCCCGCAGTTTTAGCCGGAGCCTGACGAAGGCGTAAACTGGATCGAAAACGTTGAAACAAATGCTTCGGCAGGCCCTTGGTAAAGATGTCGGCGTATTGATAATCAGCAGGCACATGAAGAACTTTAACCTCGCCGACCCGTACCTTGTCTCGGACAAAATGTATATCGAGCTCGACATGTTTAGTACGTTGGTGTTGTACCGGGTTCTCTGAAAGATAGACAGCACTGACATTATCACAATAAACGAGAGTAGCCCGGCGGACAGGAACATGTAGCTCTAAAAGAAGATTCTGAATCCAGCATGTCTCAGCAACAGTATTGGCCACTCCACGATACTCCGCCTCAGCACTAGAGCGGGAAATAGTGGGTTGTCGTTTTGACGACCAGGAAATCAAATTGTCACCCAAATAAACACAGTAACCGGACGTGGAACGTCGAGAATCCGGACATCCGCCCCAATCCACATCAGAATAGGCAGTCAAGTGAATGGATTTGGATGGGGCGATATGAAGACCATAGTCAATAGTTCCTTTGATATACCTTAGAATCCGTTTGAGGAACTGAAAGTGCGGGTCACGAGGAGCATGCATAAAGAGACACACTTGCTGAACTGCGTACGAAATATCAGGTCTTGTAATAGTAAGATATTGCAAAGCGCCAGCAAGACTTCGATATAAGGGGCCATCCGGAAACGGGTCGCCATCCGTGGAGCTAAGTTTAGAACCAATCTCCACCGGTGTTGAACAAGGTTTGCAGTTAGCCATATTTGCACGAGAAAGGATGTCATTAGCATAGTGACTTTGCGACAAGAAAAGACCATCCTGTTTGTTGTCAACACTAATACCAAGAAAGTGGTGGAGAGTCCCGAGGTCAGACATTTTAAATTCCCGTGACAGGAGTGTGATGATTTGCTTCAAGAGTGCAACGGAGGAGGCAGTGAGAATGATGTCGTCCACGTATAATAGAAGATAAGCCATGTGTTTCCCTTGACGAAGAACAAAAAGTGATGTATCGCTAACACTGCTCTTGAAGCCACATTTAGTAATATAACCTGCAAAACGATGATACCAAGCTCGAGGAGCTTGTTTTAGCCCATAAAGCGATTTATTTAACTTACAAACATGTTTCGGATGAGTGGGACTGGAGAAACCGGGCGGCTGAAACATATAGACAGTCTCGTTAAGATTGCCATGAAGAAACGCGTTCTTGACGTCTAATTGATGAATGGGCCATGAGCGAGAGACGGCAAAACAGAGAACTGTACGTATGGTAGTGGGTTTGACCACCGGGCTAAAAGTGTCATCACAGTCAATGCCCACCGTTTGACTTTTTCCGTTTACAACTAGGCGGGCTTTATACCTTTCCAACGAGCCATCCGATCGAAATTTATGTTTAAACAACCACATGAACCGGATGACAGGAGCGTCTACAGGTCTTGCGACAAGTTCCCACGTATTGTTTTCCAATAGAGCTTCATATTCGCTAGCCATGGCAAGTTTCCAATTCGGATCCTGAAGGGCGGCTAGGTGCGATTTAGGGAGTGGAGAAATGGGTTGTGGCGAGTTTATATGAAGGGTAAAGGGGGTGCGGCGCTTGAAGATGCCGTCTTTGGCACGGGGCTGCATGTGGTGTGTGGGCTAAGGGGGTTGTACGGGAGCAGGTGGCGGCGTTTGGGAGAAGTTGACAGGAGGGGAGTCGGGAGGTGGTGCAGAGGCGGGTTGATAGAGAGGAGGAGATGAGGGCGCTGGGCTGGAGGGACCAGGTGGTGGGCCGGTAAATGGAGAGGGAACTGGGCCGGAACTTGGGCCAGGTTGGGTGATTGGGGCGGTAGGTGGGGTGGGGTCGGGGGTGAAGGCTGCGGGATGGGTATAGAGTAAGGGGCTGGGATCAAGAAATGTGTGGGACGGGGCCGGTTTTGTGGGGTTGGAGTATGGGAAAGTGAGCTCATTGAACGTGACATGGCGGGAGAAGATTGTCTTGCCGGAGGCAAGATCGAGGCATCGATACCCCCGATAGTTCGAGGGGTAGCCGAGAAACACACATCGTGTTGAACGCGGTTCCAGTTTGTGTGATCTACTAGCTAAGTTTCACCGAAATAGATACAAGAGAGACAATGAGAATTCGTGACTTGAGGGAGACCATCGAAAGATTTCGGTAACTTAACAGAAACCAATGAGCTAGACAGAAATCGAGTTGTAATAGTAATCAACGATTTGATCATCTAATCATAAGTGTTTATTAACTTTGTTGATTAATCGTTTATTATTGCTTCTCATACTTGATTCAAT